>JAGWCC010000558.1:0-314329 GCA_022651775.1 Drusus annulatus | reverse complement strand
CCTTCCCACATCCTCAGCCTCACAACATACTCCAATTGTAGATACCATAGTCTCACGGGCTCTAGACGGTTGGGAACAGTTGAAACTCTTCTGCGGTATTCAGGATTTAAAAAAATTATTCATTTTAAAAAAACAACAAGATTATTCGTTGAAATAAGTTTATAATTCATGCTAACGCTTAGCAGAGATCTGACGTGTTACTGGCCCACTGACGGGCAGTTACTGCCGTGCTACTGGCCCACTGACGGGCAGTCACTGACGTGTTACTGGCCCACTGACGGGCAGTCACTGACGTGTTACTGGCCCACTGACGGGCAGTTACTGCCGTGCTACTGGCCCACTGACGGGCAGTCACTGACGTGTTACTGGCCCACTGACGGGCAGTCACCGACGTGTTAATGGCCCACTGACGGGCAGTCACTGACGTGTTACTGGCCCACTGACGGGCAGTCACTGACGTGTTAATGGCCCACTGACGGGCAGTCACTGACGTGTTAATGGCCCACTGACGGGCAGTCACTGACGTGTTACTGGCCCACTGACGGGCAGTCACTGACGTGTTACTGGCCCACTGACGGGCAGTCACTGACGCGCCCAGGCCCACGGGGCAGTCACTGACGTGTTAATGGCCCACTGACGGGCAGTCACTGACGTGTTACTGGCCCACTGACGGGCAGTCACTGACGTGTTAATGGCCCACTGACGGGCAGTCACTGACGTGTTAATGGCCCACTGACGGGCAGTCACTGACGTGTTACTGGCCCACTGACGGGCAGTCACTGACGTGTTACTGGCCCACTGACGGGCAGTCACTGACGTGCTACTGGCCCACTGACGGGCAGTCACTGACGTGTTAATGGCCCACTGACGGGCAGTCACTGACGTGTTACTGGCCCACTGACGGGCAGTCACTGACGTGCTACTGGCCCACTGACGGGCAGTCACTGAACCAAAAACGACGAACAAACTTTTTGAATCGACAGGTTTTTGTTTTATCTTTTTACATTGCATAGTTTGAACAGTGCATCCTCTACGGTTCGTTTTCTCTTTGCTCAGCATCTGAACTAAGTCCTAGTACAAATTGACTTGAAATATCTACCTATAGGTAGCCACCCGCTATTTACCAATCTACGACACGCTTAAAGTCTTTTTACTTGTTTTTCAAATGGAATTAAATATCCGCATAACTCGATGAAACCCTTGGGAAATATTTTAAAGCACGTGTAAATAATGTATTTACAAGCATATGATTAAAGACGGTGAAAGAGTAAAAGATTTTTTATTTTAGGTATTTTTTTAAAATAAATAAAATCAATTTTAAACCATTAAAGTTAATTTTTTGTCAACACTTTAATCGATAGTTTTTTTAAATAATTAGATGAGATATTAAAGGCATTTTTTAAGGCAGTGGTTAAAAATACTAATAAAAAGACTCTTATCTTTTCCTTCCGTTGGAAAGTAATGCTTTTGTTAACAAGTATTACTCAATGAGTTATTGATAATAGTGATGTATGACACTGGCAAAGAAATAACGATAACAGATTAAATACATAAGAAATTACGTCACTGGTGTGGGACAAATCCAACGTGTTTTTTTTTATTTATTTACTGCCGTTAAAAGCTTTTACACAAAAATTTTCATATATAAAAAAATAACATACTCTTAATCAGTGCAAACATCAATAAAATAAGATCAATATGAAAATAAAAAAATAAAAAACAGAAGTTAGTAGGAGTTTCACACAGAATTAAATGGTTATATCAAATAAATTAGCTCTACTATACGAAAAAAACTTTACTAAGGTACGCTTATATTGCGATATTTATTTACTAAATTTATCAACAATATCGGAGTATTTGTTTCCTAGATGTTGAATTCGTCCATATTTCGGACCATAATATTGTGAGGTCAAAGTAGAATTGTCACAATAACATGGTAGGTACTGTCTTGTAACTGTCCTGCCAGGTATATGAAACGAAATTAAATATAAGATTCATGGGTATAAAACATTGAATTAATAATTTTTAAAATGTACAAAAGTATAAAATTTGAGAATAACTAAAAACAAAGGATGACCAATACACGGCTGGTATTCAATATTAAGAAAGGGACGCTTAGATGATAAGGACATATATAACGGATGAAAGGAAAAAAAACCAGTATCAGGAAAAAATATAACGTGCAAGTGAATGGTAGAATAAATCCAGACGTCGCATAAAGACAAGACTAGTTCAAATTATTCTTACACACATTTACAGTTACGTCAGATTTTTATGGATGCAATGTTTTATAAATGTAAATAGTAATCTTTATTCATGTATAGTTTACAATAATTACGACAAAAAAAGAATAACCATACATGGCCTGTTCAAAATAAAAGGTGAATTTAGAATTTTCGCGGGCTGTGTACATTCTATTATCGTTTTTTTTTATGTTGGTACACATATGTTTATCATATTTTAGCATTATCAGCCATTTTGGATTAGTGGTTCGTTTTTGACAACTGGAAAGGTTAGTCACGTTTTTGTGTTCTTAGATTTTTTACTTTTGAAAAAAAATGAATCAAAGAATATGTATTCGATATGTAATCGAATGTACACAGCCCATGAATTCACCTTTTCTTTTGAAAAGGTCTCGTATATATATTTTTATTGTTTTAAAAAAGAAAGACAAACATTCCCGGGTTATGAACAATACTTTACTGCCTTCTTAAAAAGCGGAAGATGTTGTTTGTGCAATGATGGAGGACTTAACTAGCAGAGGAATCGAACGCACGACGCCCGGGTGGGAATCCGACACGTTTGTCCACTCAGCTACCGACCGGTCAAAAAAGAACATATGAGGTTCCATAAAGGTGGAGGTAGTTACAATGATTAATATATTTGAACGAAAGATCGATACATTCGAAACAGTATGTATATAATTAACACAGAAATTTTTTTTTAAATGTATTGAATATTATACGTATTCGTTTAATATATATGAACTATGTTTTGTAGAAGTTAATTATTACATTGTCTTCTCATAATCTGCCTCACTAGGAAAGCTTGTGTTGAGGCAGAACTTTTAGCCGATTGTTTGTATTAATTTAAATTAATCTGCGGTTTCTGTTTATTGCTAATGTGAATTTATTATTAATATATAAATACTTAGTTAGAATAGTACGAATGAATAAATTATTATTTGTTTCTAATCAATATCATCGAATTTGGATGAGAGTAAACGCTATGTCATTGCTGTTCCAATTGGCTCACTGGAACCGCCGATATTATTTCTCCGAGGAACCGGTTCTTTTTTTGGGCACAATAGGTTTTTGGCGGAAAGGTCCCTTTGATTTTTTGATTTGCTAGTACTTTTTCTGTAGAGGAACTTTTGTCGATTTGTTAGTAATTTTCGATTTTAAATCTCTACCGACTAGTGTTTTTTTTGGGGGAATTTTTCGTCAATTTGCTAGTACTTTTCGATTTATAAAAATCTCCTTCGTGAAACTTTTCTGGCACCAGCAACCGGTTCCAAAAAGAGCTGTAAAAATAACCGGTTCCTTGCCGGTCACCGGTAACTGGAACCGCAGGTACACCCAATTTCCGATATCAACCTCCCTAGGTAATATTGAAATAACGGATACACAATTTGATGCTGTACAAAAATTTCACCCATTAAAATACCGGATCTACATGAACTTTTTTTACCAAAGTCATTCACGTAAATTCTAAAGTAGAACCATTACGCAAATGCGAACCCAAGATCTTTACAAATTTTCTATCACTGAATAATTAAAGAAACAAACTCAAACGAATATTCTTTCCAGTTACCCGATTGTATTTTTAACGTTCTTTTCATAATTGTTTGGATCATTTATTATTATTATTATTTCGATACCGGATCTTCAAAGGGATGGCGATTTCCTTTTATAACGAAAAGCGCCTTCGGGCGTAACAAAAAATTCAGCTAATTCTTTCTCGTCATTAAAATTACAAATGGGAAATCCAATCTCGCTTCCGGAGAAATAATTTTCCGCTTATTTTTCGTTTTCACCGCCGATTGCGTTGATTATTATTTTTCAAAAAAAAAATAGATGTTTATTTAGAAAATTCATATTTTTTTGTAATAAAACCTTCTTCAGTGGTATTCTTAATCTGATACAGACGAATGACGTCATATCTTAGCACCTGTTCGCTAAAACTGTTTTGATAATTCATTTACGAGATTAAAAATGCGTTAAATAAATTTGTTTACAGTAAGAACGTTGTATTAGGTTATGTTATTAAACGAAACAAGTTTTAATCTATGCTTAATTGCAAATTTTTATTGCAAGGATGAAAGACTACATAGATCAAAAATTTTGGAATTGGCGCAATAATTATATCTTAATACTAGATTGTCTTAATGCAAATCCATCCATTTTTTTAATATTTACTAAACTTAATACTATTCGGTTGAGGTTTAAGTTCGGGGCGTTTTTTTTTAAATATTTTTTCTATAAATTAATAAAAAAACTCAGTACATTATCTCGCAATATTAATGATTGAATCCCAAAGTTCTTGCTGATTTTATTTCAACGCCGGAGAAATTTGCTTGTTTGAAAATGAATTCGTCAAATCAATTTAACAGAGCAACTTTGAAATTATTAGAAATTTCTTGGAGTTTATTGAATAGATAGAAAAAAAAATGATGAGGTAAGATTAGGATATCAAGCAAAGTTGTAGATAAATGTTGACGTATGATTTTAGCGATTCGAAAGCGATAAATTTTATTTGTTTGTATTTGACGTTCTTACATATTTTCTTTAGCCAACGACACATTTTAAACAAAAACAAAAGTATGCATTACAAATATTAATAAAATACGTTAAAAGTCGTATGCCTGAAATATATTTTTAAATCTCTAAAAACCGTATTGCCTAGGAAAGTCAAAACGTAACAAATTTTTGAATCGATCTATTGGAATACAAAGAGAATAATTGTTTATTTTGTTTCCAAATATTATTGTCATAAATTTGCAGAACTTAACTGTTATAGTGCCGAAAAGCGCCATAGCGCTGCCTCGCCCTCGTGTCAAAAGTTAGCACTTCACACATCAGTATTCGTTTGAATCGCGGTAGTACTAATTGTGTACATGGAGCTCGTAATTTTTTCTTTGATTTACGTTTCATTTTTTTTCCTTGTTATTTTTTTTCCTGAAATACCTTCTATATCATTAAAACCGAGGATACATTTATTTTGATTTATGAAATTTACCAGGGCGTCATTTAAGGCTATTTGTGGTAATCAGCAATAAGGATAGCAGCGCAGTGAAGATAAACAATTTGATTGACAGTGTAAAAAAGGACTACACGGAGTTTGTGTGGGAAAACATTAGTGTCAAATATTCTATTTGTTTCCTTTTTTTCTTTGGTTTTTTTTCAATAAACTATTACGTTATGTTAAATGCTTCATTATCACAATTCAAATTCGCGAAAAGAACGTCGTAGAAATTTAGAAAATTCGATAATTTTTGAAGAAACCTTTTTTTTATTGTTAAAAAAAAGAGTAAGATTTAAAAAAAAAATCACAATTCAAAGCTTCCCGAAAATATCGTAGAAAGAATTTAAAAGGTCGGTTAATTTTTAGAGAAACACTTTTCTATTTCAAAAGGTAAATTTAATTTCTATTTCATGTCACTTTAATAATATTAAATTTGATTTAATAATTTATTTATTTTCAAATAAAAAAATTAAGCAAGTTACAAAAATAAAAAGAGAATATGTACAGCATTTAAGAAGAATATCGTATGAAACTAAAATGTTCTAGAGAGACACTGTTTAGAGGTTTAAAACGTGGCCAACTTTCATCCCCCTTTTAAAACATGACTTGTTAATTTATGATCATGTCTTACAGAAAACTATCCTGTAAAGCTCAAGTTCAAACTATAACGCTGATCTTTACGAAAAGCTTCAAAACTGTCTCCAGTGAGTTTCACCTTAGTCAAACGGAAGTTGGGAGGTTTCGGGGAACATAGAACCTACACAGAACCGACATAGAACCTTATCTCCATTTAAAAACTTTCCGGCAAGTCTAAGAAGACGTTACGCTTCTAACCGTAACAAACTGGCGTCGTTTCACCTCTCGCTAGAAAAGCCAAGCTTAAAGTTTTCGTTAAACGGTCATTTAAAGGGAACAAAGCTTTTAACCGGAGTCGCTAACTGCGAACGACGGGAAGCTATGCAAAGCTGTAACTAAAAGCCAACAGTCAATCGATACGAGGTTTTTATCACAATTAGGAGGTAATTTATTTACTTTAAGACTGTTTCATGAGAACAAAAGATAGAGTAGAGCCAATGTCATGTTGAATTATGGTGAACCTTATTTTTACTGGAAAGAGTGATGGCTTTTGCGTTTGTCACTACAAATAGTAAGCTTTTTTATCCAATTTATTTATTAATGATAAACATCTTTATATTAACCTTAATGTTGTGTGAAGGTGGCATGTGGACTAAATATGAACACACGTAATAAATAGGAACTAAGTGGCAAAAAAGAAAAGTTATGTATGAATATAATTTTTAAAACGTGTAACGCAATTTACTGCATACTTTACTATTTTTAGGCAATAAGTTCTTATTTATAGTTGTTGTGTTCAATTTGTAGAACTCCGTTTTATTTATTTTTTTATATAATTCAATTGAATTAAATTTATATTGAGTTCTGCTATTTTAAGTTTTTTTTTTTGTTTTAAGTGACATCTGTTTTGGTGTTTAAGGCCATTATCAAACTGGTTCTTACACTTAGTTCTTATTTTATTTTGTTTGTAATTGTGTGAATTTGTAAATACGTCACCATAAAAACTTGCCGGTATCGAGGTATTCAATAATGTTGCCAGGTTTGGGGTTTTGTGGTATCGAATGTTACAATAAAATAAGTTTGAACGTCGGGTCTCTCTTGATGAGAATTTAAACAAATGTAAATGCTTTTTTAGATTTTTTATAACAATAATAACATGTTCTCTACAAAAAGGGGTAGAAAACGTAATAATACAGTCCTACATTTTACAAACGGAATAATACGAAAAATTCTACAAAGCTTGCATTTTACCCATAATATACATGCCAGAGACGGATAAACTGATGAGGGCATTCATGAAAAGCGTGAAAATTCATGGAATGTGGAAATAATTGCATAAGTTACTAGCAAAAGCTTGTCAATGTAAACGAAGGAAGCGTAGCCCAATCAAAAGTTCATATGTCAACACTGATGTATGGCAGTGAAGGATAGAACCGGCAAAGAAAATCCGAAAGAATTCTTACTGGAGTTTAAAAAAACTAAAATGAAATTACGATACATTAAAAATGCTTTTTGCATTTGAATAACACAATATTTTTTAATGTTCAGTTTTGACATATTACCTATACTGTACAAACAATGTTACTTAAATTAACAAAATAGCGAAAAATCTATTGGTTGACGTCATCAAAACCTAGAAAAATTTTCATTCTTGACGTCACAAAATTTGCAAAGTTAAAAATATCTAGGTATACACAATTGTTTCAGCTTGCAACGTCATTTTAATTATGAAAAAGAGATCGGTGAATTTCCACAAAATGATAGAAGCTTGAAATATATTTTTCAACCGTTTTATAAAAAGTACAGGTGAAAATTTTTAAAAGGTTCGTCGTTTATTAGGGTCGTAAAACTATGAAAAATCTTATGTTTTACATTTTAACGAGCCTTCTTTTAAAAACAGTACTACACGTTTTGTCCAAAAAACGTTCTTATCAATTTTTTTTACTATTCACACAAAAGCTTTGACAAAACGAACAAATACAAACCTATTTTTTTTCCGTTTTGTTTGCAAATGTGAAATAGTTTTTTCAAATCTTTTTTCTCTAGTGTTAACAGTTTCTACAGTCTAATATGTAGTATCTATAATTGTGAGTAGACACAGCTGAATGCTACAAGAAGCGGGTAATACGCGAGCTTTACGTCTCTAAGGCTGTAGAAATGTATTAACCCTTGTGTCCAACCCCCTGGCTTCCGATGTTCAAAGTGAAGAAAATTAATCATGGTTTGTCCCTCCCTTTAAAGCAACTTTCTATATATGTTCTGGAGGTTTTTTCAAGGCTCGCATCCTTGATTTTTCTACGGTAATATAGATTTTTCTATCATTTATGTCCATATTTTTTGAAACTCAATATACACTAACACCAAAATATTCAACAGATGAATGACAGTTGCGCGGTAAAAATAGGTCAATTTACAATTATAGACAAACAAAGCAAATAACATAATCAAATAGGAGATGATATAACATTTGTTTGTATTTCATGTACAAAAATAAAAGAAAAAAATGTAAAAAACGTGTCGGTATTAAATATAAAGTATGCGAGTGCCTATATCCAAACGTGTAACTATACGAGTACGCATAGTATTACAATATCAACTGCTATTATGTATTTACACTTCACATATAATAAGAAAGGGCAATTTAAATATAATGAAATGTCTAACATAAGTATAATGTGAGAAATAAATAATAAATATAAATACGTAAAGTAATAAAGGAAAGGATAATACAGGTATGCTTTTATTACGCTTACTCTTGTACAAATGTTAAAACATATTAATTAAACTATGAAAATGAACCTAGCATTGATGCAGTTTTATTGAGAAGTTGCATCGTTCTATTTACGGGTGTGCTTCGAAATGAAAATGTTCAGCTCTTTTATTTATAAAACATCATGTGACGCTTCGCACAACTATAGTTGTTTGAGAAAAGCATGGTGATTTCCTTTGGTATATATGGGTTATGTGTACTTTCAAATGGCAAACATCTTTTCACGGGTTTGTAGGGTGTAATAGGAAGTGAACCTTCATTTAAATCAGAACACTCAATATTTTTTCCTTGTCGTCCAAAACTTGTATAAAATATCCTTTACTTCAATAAAGGTGCTTATTTTTTTAAAACAGAACTCAAAACTTTTTCTTAAGATACCGTAACTATCATAAGTAAAAGCGTCTCCGCAAGATACTGTAACTAAGAGTAACCTTGGGAACTCAAATTCGATAAACCTTATTAAAATATTTTAATCGTTTTAAGGTGTTTGTAATAAAGTTTTTTTTATTTTCTTAAGATAATATCGTCACCGGAAGAGCAAAAGAGCTGATGCGCCATTTCGGGAAGCTTACACCGTCTTAAGTTTTCTGTACCTGGTTGGATTTTGAAAAAAAAAGTAACTCAATGCTGTCATTGAATTTTATGACCTAAAGCGAAAAAAATCTAAAACAAAGTCCAAAACTTACGTCGCTTGAGTCAAGTTTTCTCCCAAATGGTAAACATATTTTAAATGACTGAAGAGCCAAAAAAAATTTCAGAATCAAATGCGATTCAAAGCATTCGATGCACAAAAAAACTGATCAAAACTGCATATTTTACTCATTTTTGACCGAAGTGTCGCATAAACCCTTTTCCCTATCCAGCAACAATATTTAGTTACATAAGTATTAGTGTTCAAAAGTAAATATCATTAAATGATTTACCAGAATACGAAACATAAACATTTTAGTAACGCCACATAAAAAAAGCATGTAAGTTTTATTTTACATGCATAAAGTATTAAAAGATCAACTGTGTTAATTAAAATTCTGGAAAACTGCTTTTTCTGAAATATTTGCATGGTTAATAATTAGACAGTTTTGGTACAGTAATCTTTCACCCCTGAAGGGTCAACTCGACAGATAGAGCCTGTAACGGTGATAGAAGAGTAAAGAAGAGACGTGAACCCCTACAGCCTCTCTGTCTACACTCTACACGCTACACACCCTTACGGGCGGAAGTCTGCTTCCATTGTTTGCCGGCCCATCGAGCCGTAACGGACTCACCCCTCAGCAAATAGGGGTAGTTTTTATCTAAAGTTACATGGAAAAGTCGCCTAAGTGGCTCGGGCGGTTAAAACGTACTAAAAAGGGTGAATGTTACAACTTGTTATCAATATAAAAACAGATTCAACGAGCTTGAGTCGTTTTGTGACGTTGTTATTTCGCACGTTATAAGTCGAAATGTGTAATTTACGTAGTTGGATTTTAAATAAATTGTTTTTTTTTTTTAATATAGCGTAACCACTGAACAATAAATCTTAAAAAGTGTGATCTCTACTAATTTTTCACTCCTAGGCCCCAGATAGGCCGATGAAAATGATTTTGTGTTTTTATTTCAATTTCGATACTTGAAAAATTTTCAAAGATTTTCACCCGAAAAATGCGCAGCCTTTAACATTGATGCACTGGATGAGTACATATTACATAATTAATTTTTACTGTATTTAGAATTTTTGAACGGTGAGCTTTGGAGTTAGGAAATACATGTATGCACAATTTTTTGTTTGGAATTCACAAATTAAAAAAATTGAGTTTGCCACGTCTTTCTTTTAACGAGCTTTGGATCTTTAAACTAAATATTTTACCAAATTAAAATAAGACAACATGCCATTTTTTTTTTAAATTGATAGTAGATTGGTGAAACTCTGACTTTTTTATTTCGTTTTCATAGATGTATTAAGATTATTATTAAAAAAAAAATAATCAATAACTTTTCATTTGGTGTTTTCCATGGAAAGCTTTTTACAAAATAGGGTTCGATTAAAGAAAACCCAGTGAGCTCTGATTTTAAAAGCTCGGTATTTGTTGAAAAGCTTTACAATTTTTGTTGGGCTTTATTTTATCTTTATTCGCTTAAATTACAATCTTTAATCGTCATTTTTTCTAAAATCATACTTCACTTCATTTAAGCATTAGATCGTAAAAACTTTTACTTCAATATGATTACCGCACAAGAGTTTTAACTGCTCAAAACTAGTGAGACTATGGCATCCCTGTTCCAATGAGATGTGATAGAGGAAAGGTGGGGAAAGTACCTGAAAATGTAGATCTGGTAACCGAGCACTGAATGATGACCTTTCACCACGGAGGTACTTGTCGTATCTACCACTCTACAATTGTAATTACAACCGTTTTGCGTGGGAATAAAAAAACCATTACTGATAATAGGATTATGTTATTGGAATGAGATTCAATTTACAGAAATCAACCAATTAATCAAAATGTTTCCGTTGAGATCATCTGAAGCACAAAATTTTCATTATGATCTAAAAATACTTCGAAAAAGACCATCTCGGGATGACTTCATTCGCAAGCATTAGTCGTACCCTCTTCCTAATCCTCGAATTCATCAATTCCAAATATCACGGGGGAGAGATTACTTGATCCCAGATTACTAAGTAAGTGTACCTTGTGTTCTGGACCCTAAAAACTAAGGACCTCGTTTAATAATGAAAATTACTTGGAAGGTGAGTTTTGGCCTTATGAAATTTGTACAGCTTTTTATTTTTCGTTTGACGGGTCAGCGTAACTGTTTAAAGCTGGCAACGTTGTTTCTTTCATGAGCTATGGAACTTTATATATATAAATATTCACCTTATTGGTATAATTTAGATATTTTGCTCTTTTTTTCAATCCAAATATAAAAAAAAACATTAACGATGAATTAATTTTTAATTCTTTTTAAGCTACTTGAATCACAGTTTTTATTAAATTATTTAACTTTAGCATATCTGCGCTCGAAAGGCAAAAGCGGTAAGGCTTTATTCACATTATGTATACTAAAAATGAATGGTTTATTCAAGACACCTTCAAGTTATATAATATTTTATCAAGTAGAGCTTTGTATATCATACAAAGATGGCAACCAAATCGGAAGAATTATTGAAAAAAATGATTTAATAATTTTGAAATGAAGAATGAGATCGATAAAAGATGCCGGTTTCTTATTAGGTATCGGTGACTGAATTGGCAGAAGCGTTATTCCCGGATAGAGTAGTGGTTCCCAGTTTGATTTTTGTTTGCGACCGCTATATATTTTCTTTTCACACTATTTAAATTATTATAATAATAAATGTTTGTGTAAATTTACATGTAATAAAAATGCAGTTTTAGCAGGCAGATCACCAGTTGGTTTTTCCAGCTAGATCCATGAATTTTTACCTCTCTGTCTATATCATATAAAGTGTATTTTAATATGCTAGTATCTAAAAGTGGATTATGGAGGCAAAGTGAGCTTTTCATATTGAAAGGGACACAATTTCCAAAGTTCTGCTTTGAAATTAGGACAGGATTACGGTATTTTACACTCAAAATACTACATCTACTTTGGGGTTTATGTTCGTGTTTTCAATATAATATTGGATAAATTCCATAAATTAGTCTTGAGTGAAGTCGTAACAATGTACTTGATTATTGTAATTGATAATTGCATTACAAAGAAGATATTCGTACTTTTGTGTATAACGCTTTCTTTCAAGACCCAGTTGGGTACATTGGAGGTGATGTTTTTTTTTCAATGATTTAATACATATAATTTGACGAATCCAAAGGTCGCGGGTTCAAGCCCGGCGTGTGCAAATACATTTTGTATAGTTAATTTGTGTCACAGCACATTCAAATCTTATAAAATAATAAATCTTTTATTTGAGGTACCATCCAGATTGGTGATACTGTAAGTATTGCCCTGGTGAAAAGTTGCTTAAAATTGCTTTAACCGTATTTGGTGAACAGATCTGATAAGCCAGATACTTTTCAACCTTCCTCTTTTCCATCTCCTCCTCCTCCCTACTACCTTTAACCTCACAACATACCCCAATTGGGGATTCCATAGTCCCACTGTCTCTGGATGGTTATTTGCAGTTGGGACTCCTGTGCGGTATCAACAATAAAAAAATTATAATAATAAAAATATATATGTTTTGAGGGATGCATAGAAAGTTGCTATTAAGTAAAGCAGCATTAGTAAAATATATGTACAAACTATACCTTCCGCTTAATGTTTTTTGAACTATCGCTTTTTCAAAAAAAGTTACTTTACATATTTAGAATGAAAATTCAACAAAAGTGTCCCAAATACTTGGGCCCAGTGGAACTATGCTAATCTCATTTTTTTGGAAAGCGAAGTAAAATAGGAGATCGGAAAGACGAAGGTTGGAAAGTATCGAAGTGTTTAGATCTGGTCACTTAATACGACTAAGGTCGTTTCAAGTAACACTTCGATTCTTTCACCAGAGTGATACTGACAGTACCTACCACCCTGAAACATTCTGAAAATCAACAATATATCATTTGAATTACCAGTATGCGAAAAAATTGAGAAAAAATAATTTGCTTGTACCGGATTTTAAACCTATGACCTTTGGATCCATTGCCAAGAATTTCAACCATTCGGCCACGGAGGTCACCTCATAATATATTTTGAGATTGATAATCAATACAAATAATGAAACATTTAACCTGCTTTGATTTACTTTGATAATAAATTTAACCCTATTTGTGAGTAAAAAAAGGGGCATATCAAAAAATATTAAATGGAATGAAAAAACCACTTTGACCAAAAAATTTAATTTTAATTTTTATGATTGACCGACTTTGCTTAGTCTTAGTATCATCAGGGTACAAAATTTAACTTTAAAAAATACGGTTATATGTACATACAGAGGGAGAACATAATATAAAATAAAATAAGAGAACAGTGAGAAATCAAAAGAATAACATTTAAATTACAGGAAAGGAACAGTTTTCTAAATTAAATCTGTGGGCTTATAGAAAATTATTTTTTCATTTCATTACATATGTCGAACCATTAAATAATTGTTTTGTACGAAAAAAAAATATATACATGTTATTTGTCTCTCTGAACTATACAGCGTTTCAATTAATTACAGCAAAGAAACTCAAATAAATAAACCTTTAAGCTTTCAACATAATACCCTTGTAACCACTACCGCAAATATAACATTAAAAAATAAATGTATGTTGACAACATGCCTGAGCATCTTTGTGCGAAGCACGTAATATCGCATCTCTAGCGGTACTGCGGTCATTTTAGTAGTACCCACCTTCACCTATATGTAATACGACATTGAAATAGATGACTCTAGATAGGTCCATGGTTTTTAAACAATGAAAGGAAGCCAGTTTTTATTTTTATCTTTATTACTGTCTTAGTTATCATACAACCTTCTTCTGATAACCTCTCTTATCGGAGGTTGGCTATCATCAGGAAAATATTCACGTACCAGCCACGTAAATAGTCATTTTTTTAAACGCTTATAATTGCTATAGTTATTATGATTCGTATCAAGAAGAATTTTCTATTCGGAAGTGGCAAATAATGTACAATTATTATTTTTTTTCAATCCCTGGCAAAAATGTATTAAATAATAATGAACAATAATGAAATTATTAAATGATAATAATAAAATGTGTCCAATGAGTGCATGATATTTGTAGAATTGAAGTGATAAGTGACTCGTGGGCATCTAACTATATAAGTAAATAACGATATTTATAAATTATTGAATATTTTGCTAAAAATTATGATAGTTTTAAAAAATATTTTTCTCAAATGGCTCTAACATATTTGATGTTGATTATTGACAGTGGAATTTGTTTAATCTGAATATTCATTTTTATTTTATCTTGGGTGGAAATGAATGAAAAAAATGGATGGCATATTTGACCGGTTAGTTAGCCGAGTGAACAAATGGTTGGGTCCACACTCATGTGCTGTGGGTTCGATTCCTTGCTTGTTAAGTCATTTATCATTGCACAAGCAACATCATCCACTTTTAATGACAGACGCAGGAGTTTTTCACATTTTACCAGGTTATTCGTAACTGAGCGAATGTTGGTCTTTTTATAATTAAATAATAATAAAAGAGAAAGTTTCTTTTAATATTGTCAATTATTTGTTTCCCAGGTATTTATGTTATATTTGTTTTTAATATGTTTAAAACAAAAAACAGTTTCGCCTACTGTCTATTGTCTATTGGTCAACAACCTAAAAAACTACTGGCCTTAGATGGGTTAGGACAACAAAGAAAAAATAATTACTTGTGTTAAAAGGTCTATACTTACAAAGAAAATTATTTAGAATTGTTGACATCAGATGTATCGTATTAAAAAATCCGGATAAAATAAAAAAAATCTCCAAACAGTTTTTTTTTGCCAGAGCATTTCCAAGACAGCGTATTCCTTTCCGATGGAGCGTAACTATTAAGTGTTATAATAAAGGCTCTATATACCAACTTGAAGCCTTCCCGTTTTAAATTTGTTTCGCAAACGGCGCCTTTAGAGAGGAAACTTTGGAAATTTTTACCATGGAGCTTTCCACAAAATATCGTTTTCGCTTTAAGTTTCCTTTAAAGCAGCAGGGTGTATTAATAGGTCGTTTCGTTAAAATACACCTCAAACCAGTATTTACCCATCGACATTATCAATTAATATTTTATCGTAAGTTGACAAAAATTAAACATATATTAGCAGAACCTATTTTCAGTGTTTCACGGCTTTTCGGGGGATTGCTTCTTGAAAACGTAAAAAAATGATCTCTTTGTTTAAAACTGTGTATATTCGTATTACGAATAAGGAGATCCGAGAATATGGCGAGGATCAAACTTAGGTAGACGTAATAAGCAAAATTATTAACCTCTAGTGTGCTGAAGTGACCTTTAGGACTTGGGCATTTATAATTATTTTTTCAAGAGTTTTTATCCTTTAAAACCTGTTGTTTGTATATTTTAAAAAACCATTTTAAAATTGCTTCTCAACAAAATAATCATTTAATAGAGATATTTTATATATTTAAGCTCTGTACAAGTCGAAAAATAAATGTTTTAAGTTTGCTGACATCGATAAGAATCGATTTTCAAAGTAGCATTACTGTTTGTATTTATAGGAAAACCTCATGCAATTTTTATTTGGAAGTAAATGTATTTGTCCGCACATAATACAATAAAACGACAAAAAAAAACACATTTCGTCATCAATTTTTTTTAATTTATACGAGGGAGAAAATACCGATTCTTCGAATATGAGAAGCTATTCCAGAAATTACTTATTCCATTGACATACAAATTTTAAAAACACTTACACACATTATCTGAGAAGATAGCATAATTGACAAAAACATCATTTTGTAAAACACAAGTGAGTTATTATGAAATTACAGTTAGGAAGGTATGACGGAAGTTGTACATTGCGGGAATCTGGCGTTTCAAAGGTTATGGGATATTTAGATGATTATAAAATGTAAAGCGGATGAAAAGCGAAAGGAATATCAAGGGAATATTTTATGCGAAGGTAATTGAAATAAGAAGTCAAAGAACCCGACGTCGGAGTCAGTCGTGTAAAGAGTTCAACAGAAGAGTGCATAATTATGAATGTGTATAAAGCAAGGATTGTGTGCTAATCTCGTACATACTTGTGTGGCTATCGATATTTTCTGTCTATTATTACTGAGAATTGACTTTTTAGTGATTACTTTGTAAATTTATTTTATTTTCTTATTCCCCGAAACTTTTCTGTCCAGGTGACCAAAAGAAAAAGTAACTAAATTGCGGAAGCAAGTGTTCTGTTTGTTTTTTCACACGAAAGCACAATATTTCGGGACGCGTAGCTCCCAACTGGAAGAAGGTTCTTTCAGGAACCCAAAAATTAACGGATTGTTTCAGTCATAACTCTTACAGTCGACAAAATGACACTCCTGTGACTAAAGAACAGTAAAAAAAAAATTGTTTTGTTTTTCTCTATCGTGGCCATTTACTTTCACCCTTCCAAAAGAGGTTTTGCAAACTTATTGATATTGTTACGAAAAGTCGTAAATACACCATATTTTAACCTAAAAATGCAAATAGTCGATAATGTTAAGCGTTTTGTCAATAATATCCATTCCTAAAAATCCAGATTTTGTAACATTTACCTTAATAGCTCTCTAAGAAGTAACCATTTTTGCATCGCGAAATTTGAGGTTTAATCAAAGACGCTACACATCATGTTTCAGGAGGGTATCGCGAAACTTTAGGGGGTAGTTGTTCATAAAAAATTAAGGATTTTTTTTTTCGTCAAGGCCCAAATAAAATATTTGTGATTTATTTTTAATGTTCGTTTAGTAAATTGAGAGTTTGGGTAACCGATCCTTTATAGTCAACATTTTTCCGCCATAACCTAACGACTAATTGGCTTTTTGTTGTTGTTTCATAGTGAATACTACACAAGAGTCCTAACTGCTCCTAACCGTCTAGAGCCACTGAGATTATGGCATCCCCAATCGGGGTATGTTGTGAGACTGAAGGTAGTGTGGTGGAGAAGGTACATACTCCTACCAGATGTTAGAGTTGTGTAGCTAAAGTAAAGTAGGTTTTGCTTGTTTCTCTTCAGTTTGGCGTCCCGATCGGGATAATATGACGTCAGAGCCGAAGCAATTCGATCTATGTAACAATTTTTCAAACTTTGTTTATTAATCGTTTGAATATTAATAAATATATAATGTTATTAATATTTAAAAACGAATTGTCTTTTTTTCTTTTACATGAATATAATTTATTAATTACATTTCGTGAAATCGCGCACACAATTCAGAAAAGGATGCAAGCAATCTCCCTTCTGTTTTTTAATCAGCGGTTTTAATTCTTTTTCTTGACGAATAAAGTAAATAAATTAGCGGAAAATTATTATTTTGAAAGAAGGGATAGACGCAATTTAATCATTTAAATTGTTAATCCATTTTGGGGAGTTCAAATTAATTTCCTCAGATGTTAAGAAAGCTTTAGGTAAATATTAGTTCTGACTTAATTTAATAAAAGCTTATGCAAACTGTTTATTAATTCCTTTTAAATTAATGCTTTCAGCGTGAAGAATTATTTTGTTTGTAAAATAAAATAATAAAATTTATCAATGGTTTTAAAATTTATTTTGTAGAACTCCATTTTAATTTTTAGGTTTCTTAATTTTTATTAAACAATAATTATTATTATTATGATTTTTTTTCAAACAATTTTTAGTTAAAAGCTCTGCGATGTAATTATTTTTACGCGTGACAGCTGTTTCGCCTTCTGAGAGCATTATCAAACTTTCACGCGTAAAAATAATTACATTGCAGAGCTTTTAACTAAAAATTGTTTTTAAAAAAATAAAAATAATTATTATTGTTTAAATAAAATTAAAAACCTAAAAAAAAAAGAATATAATAAAATATACTTTATCTCGGAAGGATCCAATAAGAAACCAAATATTCAGATGCATTTGAATACGTTGTCTTTTTAAAAAAAAAAATTGTTTTTGGTATTTTTCAAAATTAGTGTATTTTTATACATCAAGTATTTTTGAGAATCTAAGAAATAAATAAGTTTGGTGTAAATAATGGAACTTTTTTAGAATTTTGCTGAAAAAGGTTAAAAAAAACTGTTAATTTTACAAGGGCAGTTAGGAAAATGTCTATGGTGAATAAAAAAAACTGTAATCTTTTAAATTCACGAAAAAACATACTAAAGTGTCAGTAAAAAGTGCAGTTTAAAAACCACGCAGCCGTTTTCAAAAGTTTAACCTAAAATTCCAGCACCAATTTTATTAAGAATTTAAAAAATAACAGTATAGAATTGAATTCACTAGAAACCTTAGACATTTTTCTAACTACCTGTATAGAATTCACAGTTAAATCATTTGTTGTGTTGCTTGTATTAGAAAGCCAAGAATTGTGTATTTTAGGGTGCTGAACGTTAACGTCCGTTTACATCTTGAGTGAGTGAAATCAAATCTTTACTCACTCTGGAAAAAAAAAGTTACGAAAAAAAATTGTAACTGGTTTTAAATAATCATATATATTTTATTTTACATGTAAAAATCGAAAATATATTAAGCATAAAAAATAGAATAATAAATTACTTATGGTTTTTGAATATTAAATAATTCTATGAGCAAGACTTGTTTTTATACTGCAAAACGAATTTCTTTTAAATTACAACCTGGCTCTTGAAGAAATATATCATGTCTCGGCTATTAAAATCACAAAACCAAATTGTAAGCCTCTTTAAAACATTAACTTTATTCCAATACAATATTATCGTCATCGATGACCAAGTAATAAAACCTTCGTCCCATTACTTTCCTCTCAAGTAAAAGTAAACTATAATACGGGTTAGGAATACAGATGTCGCTTTATTGCTTTTATCAGCCCCCACTCCCTCGAACTCCCACTTCCGCCCACCATCTTGGAAGGCAGTGCTTCACTTTGAAAATCACATTTAATGCCACCGTCCACTGAAACAACGCTGAAGACTATTCATGAAATTACTGAGTCACCAGTTGTAAAACTGGGTGACTTGTGACCACACTATCCTAACATAAAAAAAATATTCCGGTGTTTTTTTTCTCTTATGTTCGACCAATTATTGAAGGAAACGAAGACCTACGGTGGCAGCTAATACTATTTTAAATAAATTCTAATATTTTATTGATTAAATATTCTCGGGTTTAAAATTACCTGACACTATTTTTAAAGTGTCTTACTACCATCATTATAAGCGAAAAGTATTGCTTGTGCAATGATGGACTTCGATAGAGCAGAGGAATTGAACCCACGACGCAACTCCTGAGTGCCATTTGTCCACTCAGCTACTAACCGGTCTGTATAGAAAATGATATTGATTTCTTTCGTATTGAAGTCATCGTCACTAATCCCGTAAAAGTTAGATACGAGTATTTAAATCATGTTGTAAACACTTGTGAAAATACCATACGAAATTTTTAACCTTTTATTCAATCCATTAATTTTCATCTTAATTTGGTACGCTTATTGACTACTTTACCACTTCCCTAAAAATGTATGAAAATCTGAACTAATCGAGGTAAAAAGACTGTATATGATTTTTGATGTGATTTTTCACTCAAGCGGCGCGATATAAATTATCCAAATATTATTAATATTATACGTAGGTATATGTTATAATTCAGAAAAGGCTCTGGAGAAGTTATCAATTTTTTTTAATTTTACTTCGTATTTAGTATATAATTATGGTGTTGATATATTTCAAATGTTGTTTTAAATCAATTGTTTAAACTCTTAAAATTTCTACACATTTTTAATTAAACAAAAATATTCTTCAAACCTAAATAACGATTTTTATTTTTGTTCTTATTTGTATATAAATAAATACATTATACTCGAAATCTGTGGGATTACAATATTTTCCCCGGTTTCTTGAAAATGGCTATTATTTTATTATTGATAGGTAACGAAAAACATTTACCCAGTTTGAAAATTAGATCTGAATAGCCAAATACGTGTACTTACGAACACACCCCTTTTTTTCTCCTCTCACATTTCTTTCAAAATCGAAACATTCCCTAATCAGGATGCCATAAATATGCCCTCGTACAGCTAATGCTTTTTGTAGATTTTACGATACAGATTTTAAGAGATACCCCTCTTTGAAAAATCGATAGAGGTATAATTTAAATCAAATGAAAATACTTCGCACTCTGCCAAGTCTCCCCACTCTGCGCAATGAAACGCCGTGTCGTAATCCTTGCTCATCAATTGAGCTCATAAAAATTGACCAATAGCACAGAGCTGACATGAATATTTATGAAGCGAGGTCCATTTCCATTAAGGGATTAAGTCAGGATTCAAACAGCTCAACTTACCCTAACTACACTACCTCTCTACCCCCCTGCCTCTCTGCCTCACTGCCTCCCTACCCGCCTACCTATCCGCTGTCTCCGCCTAAATCGCTGCCCACTTGTTTCCAATATAAAGGATGAACCGGCCTAGATGGGATCATGGCACAATACAAGTTTAGTGAGAGAATCCGTTAGTAATTACATGTTGAGGTATGGCCGAAGAACAAACTCTTTTTTATCTTTTGGTATATATTGTTTTATATCTTTGAATATATATTTCAACTCAAAGTATTTAAGGTTTGTTCACATTTCTTTCACATTCATTAATATTTATAAATATATTTGTGTATATATTTTTTTTTATTTATCTCACAAATATAAAAATACTAATTTAAAATTCGAAATAATTAACCATCGTGATTTTTTACTGAATTGGTACGCAGAAAAGATAGACCACCACATTAATCGTCTTGGCACACACTCCTTGTTTCATTTACATTTATACCGTCTCATACATCCTCTTCTGTTATTCCGACTCTTGACATAGCCGGACTCAAGTATTTGATCGTGACATATCTTTCAATTCACATTCGTTTCATATTTTCTACTCATATACACCCCTTTTTGTCTATCCGCTCTACATGTCCAAACCTTGTAAGTTGCTTTTTTTTTAATCTTATTTATTACGCTTACTTCAGCCTTGTATTTTTTTCAAATTTCTACATTTTTATCATGATTACAGATGGTTTTACCACGTATATGTCTCAAACTTACGATAAATCACTTTTTCCGGGTTTTTACGTCGTACACCATGAGAGATAAACAGACAACAAATATAATACACCGCTTCTATGTACTGTCACGATGATCTTCGGCTCCTGGGTCACCGCGGACTCCGCCCACATTTTTTATTTTGCCACTAAAGTTGACAAAACTTAACGGTTTTTTAGGTTATATGCTATATTTTTGTGAAAAAGTGGTCATACGAATAAACAAAAACATTATATCGATATGTGCTATGAATGGAAGTATAAATACCCTAGCCTTAGTCTTAGCCACGCCCAGGTCCGCCAAATCTGGTAAAAATCATCAAAAACTGACTACACTGCCTTAGATAGATACCGCTCTACATACTCTAAGTTTCTACAGCAATCAGTCTGCTTTGATATTTTTTTCTGACAGTTTCACACCTCACTACCACACTTCATTTAAAACTCCAGTGAAAATTATTATGAATTTAAAAATAATATGTTATTGGAGAGCAACAAACTTCGATTGTAAGTCTAAATTAAATTGTAAATAATAAACAGACCAAAAAACCACTGATGTCATCCTATATCGATCGCGATGCCACAGCGGAAAAATGTGGTGAGATTGAACAACTTTCGTGGTGACATCCGAATCAAAATCGTATGGGTTTTCAACGTTTGACCCGTTTTTACGGCGAAAAAATCTCACTTTAAAAAAAAAATACGTTTCAAATTTTTGTTTTTTCAACATTGTCATTCAAAACGCTGCACTTCGAAAAAAAAATCAAAGAACTCTATTCTGAAAATGTTTTCATCAGACCTGTAATGTTTTTGTTATTTCAAGTACCAGCGTGCATAAATATATTTTATTTGATTAAGATGTGTCATAACAAATTTAATTAATATAAAGTAAATTTGCGGTACGTTGCAGAGTGGTAGATACTCTAAGTATTGCCCTGGTGAAAGACCATCATTAAGAATCTAAGCGTTGCTTGAAACGGCTTAAGCCGTGTTTGGTGACCAGATCTTAATAGCCAGGTACTTCCCAACCTTCTTCCCCATCTCTTTCCCTTCACCACTACTTTCAACCTTACAACATACCCCAAATTGGGTATGCTATAATTCCACTGGGTCTATTGTTCCGTATCTCCCCACCTTTCTATTTTCAACATTATCCCCAAATTTCTCCCCATTAACTTTTCCCGGTTCCCCGAAACGCGACAGCCTTGATGTTTTTTTGGTAACCTTCCAAATGTGCCATGCAGCGCCTAGCTGATACTGGAAAAATGTATGCAATATTTTCCAACATTACACGGGCGTTTCGGAGATAGCCAGCTGCCAAAAACTGGTCGAGTGTTGTTGCAATGCATCAGCCAGGGACGTAGCAACAAACTGGAAGAATTGAGTAACATACATCACAATTCACGAACAATTCCACCCCTTCGGAAGAATCGCTTAGGGATTAGAGATTAAAGGAGGCGATTGATTTGATAAAATATCTTTAACATTTCGTAATCACATTGAAAAGACCTTCAAATCAACCACAAAAATGTTGGGTTTTATCATTCACAATTTAAAGGAGTTGACAAATCTTGCAGTGATAAGGTTGCTTTACTTTAGCTTAGTGCGTAGCATTCTCGAGAGTAGACCTCAGGTATGGGGGCCAAAAGACACCGCCTTTTTGCTTATGGTAGAGAAAATTCAAAAGATTTTTTTACGATTCCTCTATATGAGAGTTTTTCGGTTTTTACCCATTTTCCAACAGAATTTATCTCGGGAACGCTGGGTATCTGCAGTTTAAGTTCGAGTAGAAATAAATCATTACTGCTTTTAGCTTATAAACTCTTGAACGGTGCATTATTAATTCCTGCAGAAATTGAATTCTATGTCTCTGATAATTTCACGCGAGGCCGCTAACACAACCTTCTGTTTCTTCTCAAGTGCAGAACTCACTTACCATTGGCGATGGCTTTGAGAAGGATGGCCAGGTTAATCAACTGCATCGCAGGAAATAAAAATGTTTTTCATATGACTTATAACAAGTTTAAGCACGAACTAGATGTTGAGTTTTAACTATTTAACTATCAGGGTGGTAGATACTCTAAGTATCACCCTGGTGAAAGACCACCATTCAGAATCGAAACGTTGCTTGAAATGGCTTTTGTTTGGTGACCAGATCTGAATAGCCAGGTATTTCTTAACCTTCCTCTTCCCAATCTCCTACCTCTCCCCACTACCTTCAGCCTCACAGCATACCCTATTTGGGGATGCCATAGTCTAACTGGCTTTAGACGGTTGGGAGCAGTTGAGGCTTTTGTGCGGTGTTCATATAAAAAAAAAATTAAAAAAGCTATATTATGTACTTCTTAGAACCATTACATACATTTTTTTCTACTTCTTCTTACCATTATTTTTGTTCAATTATGATTGACGTTTTTGTTTTTTTTTGCAATGTATTGTTGTAAAACTGTTTTTGCAAAAAAAAATGATATTAGTAATTCTTTAACATTTCTTATAAGATTTGTATATCATTTGCATTATCAAAACAATTAACTATATTATTGGCTCACCTTCTCTGTTCAAACTGATTCAGTTCAATATCCGTTCCGTCGACTCGGAATTAGTGAAATGCTTTTCCTCAACTCAAAACTCTACTAATTATGGATACCAATAGGTTCCCGCTGAGCATCGATTTGTCCGCCTGTTAGTCAAACACCCTATCTACCGGACTATTGATCACCTAATACTATGGCGCCTTACTTATGTTTTGGAGAGTAAGGTTGATTTTCAAAAGCTCCATAAGTCATTATATTAATGACACTGTGAGCTGAGAATAATTCTCTGACCTGAAAATTCTAGCAAATTTAATTATGAAAATTTCATGACGCCAGTGTTTACCGTTCTAGGATTTTTTTTCTGTCTTAAAATGATTCTCTACTTTATATTTTAGAGAAGAACAACTTTCGTGCTTCCTTTGTTTAAAGAAATGAGTAATTTACTCAATAATGTCTCATTCCCACGCACCAAATACTTGTATAAGACCATGGATATTATGTTAATTTTTATTACCAACTGGCTTCGCTTAGCTTAAGCATCATAAGTGTAGAAAATAAACAACAACAACAAAAAAACAAGCTCCTGCCGTTATATATACATACAGAGGTACAACAAAATATAAAATAAAATAACAAAACAATGAGAAAATAATAGAATAAAACTTTTATTATAACAAAGGAACAGAGAAAAAAAGACAGATAATATGAATTTAAAGAGAAAAAACATCAACTGAGAAGGTCAGAAATGAAGGTGATACAAATACAAAGTCATTTTTTTCATTTCTTCAAATGTCTCAAATTACAAAGTAATTATTGCTTTCTTCGAAAACACTTATTTTAAAGTATTATAATGTTACCATTTGAGTCTATTTAAGCACAACAAAGTCTCCTTTTTAACATTTAATATATTGTATGGCATTGTTTTGTTTAATTACTTAATTTTTATCTTGTAACAAAAATTGTAATACTCCATTACCTAAAAAGCACAATAAATAGGGGTAAACGCAATGATGAATAAATATTTTTCGGGATACAAAAAGTTAAGGAATATTTCTCAGAAATCATGGTGTTTATGAACGCAATAATAAGTTTGATAATTTGATCAAATATATTTTGTTCTACGTGTGTAATGGGTTTGAGGAGTGAGTTTTGGTGAAAATGCTTAATTTTTGAGTCGCACGTTTTTTTGGTACGCCACTGTGACCAGTCCTCAGAGCGGAGCTTCCGGCAAAAAATAGTGCCAATGAAAATATGATTTCGCCTGAATTGTATATTCATAAATATTTTTGTGCTCATAAAATATGTGGTGAGACATTTTTCATGCTGCACTACACTGTACAACGTGATATGGTTTTAGAGTAAATTTTATTTTATTCCACTTTTATAAACATACATACATACACATATTATACATCTACATATGACCATACACACACCATCGAAATAACTACCCTCGCTTGCAATTTATTTCAATAACTGATCGTCTTCTCATCCTTAATTGAGGAAAAGTGTTATTAATGAAAATAGAATGAATATTTTATGAGATGACTAATATTTACTAGGCTTGTTAGCACAACAGAGTTTTACAAGCAATGAGAGAAAGTTAAGACAGTGAGATGGACAGATAAGGCGAAAGTTAATACATAATAAATGTAAAGTCAATCTCACCAACAAACAAAAAGTCTTTAGTAAATAACTATTCCAATTTCCCTTAAAAAGACTTTATGGCATAACATATTATACAAACGCATCTTGTCGCAAGTATAACATTAGTCACCTGATTTGATGAAATATCAGATCAGTAAGATGGTTGAGCAGTTCAAAGCATTGAGATCCCATCTAGGCATCGTGGGTTCAATTCTTTGCCTAACTAAGTTTTCCATCATTTCTCAAGTAAAGTTTTCCGCTTATTATGATGGCAGTGGGAGTGGCAGTGGCAAGGAATTCAAATAACCCTGCAATGTTTGCATTTTTTCAAATACTGATACATTACAGTCAATTTGGGTTTTTAATTGTTGAAACAATCAATTAATGCTTACGCCATAGCTAGCTCTCTTGAAAACTTTCATCGTGTTTGAAGCTATTTTTTGAAGATTTGAGAAAACCGCATTTTAGGAAATGAATTAACATACACATACAGCGTGGAAAATGTATAAATAAAAACTCTTTTTCTTTTATTTGAAAAGGTGCCTTTGGTCAAAGGCTAATATTTAGCAAATGACTCAGCGCTACTAGGAAAAGCTTAAAAATCTTCTGGACTCCGTTGGAAGTTACGTTACTGAATTTAGTGGTATTAAATCTAAACTGATTATCTAATGGAATTAAAACGTTTAACGATACTAGGATGGATATGCAACATCTGCAATCAGGACAGAAAGTCAGACGAAAGCCAGAAAGACCTTCAATCATCTGCCGCGAAGAGCACTAAATTGATTACTAAAATACGATTCAGTTTATATTAAAATATACTTTCGGAATGTATTTACACAAGTGAGTTTAATCTAAAAACACTGAAGGTATCAAAAGGTAACAATGACTTCTTCATTCAAAGTCTAAGGCAAGAAACAAGCCGGGATCTCTCTTTACTCCCCAGGTAGTTTCCACATGATACGGGGTAACGCCTTTCAAAGTTGCCATTAGATTAAAAGATATTCTTTAAATAAAAAGTACTTGACAAAATAAATAAACGGGGCTAAAAGTTAATATTTACGAAAATATGGTTACATTACAATACACAATGTTTGTAATAAACTCTGGAAAGAGAATAAATTTAAGCTACGCTGTAAATTAGTGCTGCGACGTAAAATCAATCAAATTACTACACGTGCCTCTTCTACGAAAACCCCTATTGTTTGGGAAAACTGGTGAGAAAGGCAAATATTTAATAACTCTGGAATATTCCATTTAGTTAGTTTCAACATTCCAGGAATATTACAACTAAGTGAGTGTCGACTGGTTTACTAGGCACATGTGCAGTGGACAGGTATTGCCAGCAGGTACTATGGAAATGTACTCAGATGTTAAGATGGAGAAATAATCAACCAGTTGACATCTGACCTCGGCCTACTGGGAGACTAATTAATTTGAAACAGAATAGATAGCTATGTTTTGTGAACCGTGAGGTGCGGTGTTGAATAATGTGCAAACGATTGGTTTTAACGGCATTGGTTTCCCAATTCTCACAAAATTATTACGAAATCTCAAATTCAATCGAAGAACTTTGCAATAAAAAACAAACAAAAAAAAAACTGAAATGCAGTACTCTTACCTTCAGAGAGGTTTTCTGACGATTTCCTTGTTTTAATATCTGATTTATATTCGCTAAATACCTTCTAACTGTTATCTCAACATGAATTTAATTCATTCGGCTATCTGCTTCAGCCAGGAAATGTCTATTAGTTGATTTTAAGCTATTTAGCTTATATTTAATGTAGTTTTTTATAAAATAACATGTTCGAGTATTTGATAGCATGGCTTCATTTTACAATTTTAAAGATTCACAGCCTAGATCTTTGATTAAATTTTAGATCTCGTTAAGCGTTCACAAGAACTCGGTTACTTATACGAATGGCTATCAATAATTAAAAAATATTCTTGTTTGAACTTCTATGGCCCCTTTTGACAATAAAAAAACAAAATTTTCAACAAATCTCAGTAGTGGTTTTAAATCAATTTAAAAAAGATTTTACAAAGAAAATTTAGGACGAGACACTACATTTTTTTTATTTATGGCAAACCATCTTACCATCCTCATAAAATAATTGGAATTTCACATAGAAATTTAAAAGAAAAACCGTTTTTATTAAAATAAAATAAATTGTAAGAGAGAATATATTTTTGTTGAAAATAGCAAAAGAATGTTCATTGATAAATATACATTAAAATATTTATTTTTGTACAAAAAAATCTCCAAGTTGGTTAGGAGTAAAAAAAGAATGTAGGAAAAAAAATAGAAGTTAATATTGTGTCTAAGCAAAGCATTAAGGTGGTGACAACAGAAAATACTACTTAAAGTGTTGCTTAGCGGTGGCGTTGGTGAAGACACCTAATCAAAAGCCAGAATTACTTTCACTGTAAGTCTATACACTAAACATAAGCTTTTTTAGCATACATTGATCATTTTGTTCTTACCATTCTTTCGAAGTCGTGATCTTTCAAAGGTATGCTGCATTTTATAATGCTGTCAGCTAACATCCATACGTCACAGTAGAAGGTACCGCATCTCATGCCTTTGATATTCGCATGCCTGACAATAGCTAAGTATCATGTTATTAGGGGCTGCAACTTGCAAGTTGTATAGGTAAACGTACATCAGTAGGGAGAAACCAGAAAAAGAAGTTATCAACCGTTTGCAGCCGAAAAAAATTTTTTTCAATTAAATTTTAATTCTATTTTTTTATCGGAGGATGCAAATACTTGTCATGAAATAAGTAAAAGAGAAACTAACTTATTATACATTGTAACTTACCATAGTAAGGGTAGGTAGAGAGGATAATCTGACATCCAACTCTGGTTTGGCACACACTTCTTGCTTTAATCACAATTATACATCGCATCGTACATTTACATATTCCGTTATTCTGACTCTTGACATGGCCCGAAGTATTTATCTATTTGAAAAAGAAAGACAAATATTCCCGGGTTACGAATAATCTGACAATATTTGAAAAATTCGTACTACCATCATAATAAGCGGAAATATTACCTTACTAGCAGATAAAAACCCGCTCCGCGTGGTTTAGTCACGATACACATCAAAAGGATCATAGTGAGTTAATTGTGAAAGACTGTAATCGGAAGAAAATTTTAAACTTTTGTATGTGTGAGCAATTTTTCCATCGAACGTGGCAGAAGACAGCTTACGGTATTAATACTATCAGATTGTTAATTGGTTTTCAATCTATTGATTTACATATGCACTGTTATACCCATGTCCGAACCTTTTTCTCTCGTGATTTATGATAACAATCATGATTTTAGATAGTTTTAAATTGTAAGCATATTATTTTATTTTTATTAGTTAATCTTACTAGCTTAATTAATTAAGTATGAAGCCCACTTGAGGTCAAATATCACAAAACGTTCGCTGTTATTATGTTAAGTCCTCTAACCTGGGGATTAAAATATAGATTCCTGAAAAATTACACTAGTACGGTTTTTTAATAATCCATACATCACTTGATAACTGCATATCCATAACTAAAGACCACTCGTCAGGTGAAACACCGTATCAACTCAACTAAGCTTCAACATTTGGCACTTGGCTCGCGCTGTATATGATATTATCTCACCCGAATATTAATGTTTTTGGAAATCCAAATACTCGATTCTCTTGCCAAGAAGTAAACTGAACTGGCGGTGGAGCGCCAGAACAAGTTCACCCACTTTTAAAACTATATTTTTAAAGTTCTATTTTCAGTTACTTTAGGGAAATTTCATGTTATAAAATATGTTATTTGAATATGGTAAGAGAAAGACTTAATTCTCTTTTGGTTTGTAAAACGTTTTTACACAAACAACATTAAAGCCTCTTCATAAACTTTAGAAGCACTGTTCAATTGGTGAATAGTTTATAATTTAATAAATTCTCAATGATAGCAAACCAATGATTATATCAATACTAAAATCTGTTATTGCAGAATAAGATTGTTGACCTAGAAAGCGATGTAAAATGGGTAATTAGTTAAATTAATGGAGGTATAAGTTTGTTGGCGGGCGTGTCTGCGTGCCCGAACTAAGGTCGATTTCAATTAATTTGGGTGAAAATTGATAAAATTCAAATGACGGTCTCCGTAGTCGAGTGGTTAAGATGCTCGTTCACGAATCCAGAGGTCACGTATTCAAATCCAGGCGTGTGCAAATAAATGTTATTTAATTAATATTTGTTATTTCACATTTAATTAACATACAATTGTATAAAGTATATTTACGGTAGATTCTAGAGTGGTAGAAACTCTTAGTATTGCCCTGGTGAAAAACGAATATTCAGAATCGAAAGGTTGCTTGAAATGGCTTTAAGCGTGTTTGGGGATCAGATGCAAATAGCAAGGTACTTCCAAGCCGTCTTCTTCTCTATCTCTTTTCGCTTCCCATTAGCATTTTTTAGCCTCACAGCATACCCCGATTGGGGATGTCATAATCCCACTAGATGTAGACCACTAGGAGCAGATGGAACTCTAGTGCGATATTTACTTAATATTTTTTTTGTAGAAAGCAATTACTTTGTGGTTTGACATATTTAATGAAGTGAAAAAATAACTTTGTAAAGGACCACAGATTTTATTTTCATTTTTATGACCGACTGGTTTTGCTTAGCTTAAGCATCATCAGGGTACCAAATCAAACTTTTTAATTGATCTGTTTTATCATTGTTTGGTTTCACTACGATGATGTTTTGTTTAATCCGGTAACCCATCAGAAAAAATCAGCAGAACTGCACTAGTACTAGTCACGTAAGTTTCTTTGCTATGTTTTCCGGCACCTTCTTCTACTTACATTAGTAATGATATATTTTTCTGAATTTTAGTTATGTTCTTTTTCATACTTTTTACTAAATATGTGTTCACCATCTTTGGCTGTTTGACAAATAATAACCTCTGAATTTGTTCACCTTTTTGTCAAATAAGTGGACAATTGACTGTTTGTAACGAAAAGTATTACCTAATTTTGAAATGCGGTTACTTTATAAATCAACAACTCAAGCGCAAAATTAGCATTCTTTCACTCAACTGGAAGCTTAAGAATTCGAGGGTGGAGGAGGAAAACCAGACCGTGAAATAAAAATAGGCTGTATTGATGAGAAAATTTTGAAGAGGATTTAAAGTGGCGTTTTTGTGAATGGCAGTGTGTCCAAGCATTAACGGTTATGTCAAAGAAAACCTTGAATACTAATCGTTGTTTCCCAGAAGTGAACATAATACCTACAACTGGCGTAGCAACGTTTTTTAAGACTATGGTAACTTTCTTCTTCGACTACTAGAAAAAATTATTTTTCCTTTTCATGTGTGAAAAAATTGGATATATTTTCAACTCAACATTTCATCCTTCCTCTTCCTCTTCCTCTTCCTCTTCCTCTTCCTCTTCCTCTTCCTCTTCCTCTTCCTCTTCCTCTTCCTCTTCCTCTTCCTCTTCCTCTTCCTCTTCCTCTTCCTCTTCCTCTTCCTCTTCCTCTTCCTCTTCCTCTTCCTCTTCCTCTTCCTCTTCCTCTTCCTCTTCCTCTTCCTCTTCCTCTTCCTCTTCCTCTTCCTCTTCCTCTTCCTCTTCCTCTTCCTCTTCCTCTTCCTCTTCCTCTTCCTCTTCCTCTTCCTCTTCCTCTTCCTCTTCCTCTTCAACATTTCTTTCCCTCTCCACAACCTTGAGCCTCACAGCATACTTAAATTAGAAATGCCATGATCTCACTAGCTCTAGACGGTCGGGAACAGTTGGAACTCTTGTGTGGTATTGACTTTAAAAAATTTAAAATGAAAAAATGTTTTATTATTTCTAATTTTGAAACTGTTAATTCGTGGTGGAATTCCATTTTAATAATTTAATAAAACAAATTTATAACTTTATTCCACTTTTATTTTATGACTGGACCGGTTTCAGCCTATGACGGCCATCTTCAGACTAGTACAAGTTGTTGTTAACCTACGGCTCATATACTATTTTTGGGGGATGTCAGGGATTGCTTTAATTATATTCTTCAGTATTGTTGCATGATTTTAATAGTTACAGGGTAAAAGCTACATTTAATTTATTGGTATTATTATTTTATATGTCTATCTGGAATATTTATTTATTTTATTTAATATTTAAGATGGGTTACAGTTGCATTTCTATAAATATGAATTGACAATGTATTTATATAACGAAAGGTTGGTGAATACTGATTGTTAATGAGTTTACTTTAGATTTTCCCATCTTAATTGTGATGTCCAGATGTACAACATAATTTTCTAATTATTGGATTACTCCTAGCATTATGGTATAATTAGTTTTATGTCTCTATTCATTATGCACTGTTAGAGTAGATCACTTCTACTATTATATAATTTCTCGGTATCAAGGAATTTTTAAGTGCTATGCACTTGGGTAATAACTTACGTCATAGGCTGAAACCGGTCCAGTCATAAAATAAAAGTGGAATAAAGTTATAAATTTGTTTTATCAAATCGCAAAAATGTTTTAATTATTATTCAATTCAGAGTTTTTAGATTTTAGTTTTACTGTGACCACTCTGTTGGCGTACAAAACCACTATCAAACTCTGACTAGGCAACATGATTCAATTATTATTTTATGGAGTTTAACAATCAAACACAAAAGCTTTTATTAAATTTGGGTACCATTAATGTGTATAAATATTTTCAGATTTAAATAAATAAATAAATGAGTCAATATACGCAGATGTTCGGGAGAGACAAAATTTTTTTTGGAATTTCGTTTTTTGTACATAATCATGTCATGTCACTTTTATTTTTCAACAAAGAACAGCACATTATTTTATTTTCTGACACATTTTATTTTTCCTAACTAGATATGTATCTAAGGTATGCATACTTGATTGAACTCAAGACTTATTTTTTTCACTAACTCCGTTCTACCTTGCGCACATAGATAAACTCACAAAGAGAGTAACAAACTTTTTTCAGATAATGTATTAATCTAGTGATTTTTTGTCCCATCTTCTGAATGGACCGGAAATAAATATTTTAAATACAACTATTTTTAAGTTATATTTTTCTTATTTCCTGCTACCCAAAGAAGCAGAAAAGAGCAAATATTGTAGAAATTATATGCTACAAAGGTATTTTAATTCAGTTTCTGATTGAAGCCTTCAAAACTTTTGTATTGCTGGTTTATGGTTTGAATGGTTACCAGGTTTCCATTCAATTCAAAAGGATACCCAAAAAACCGAAATATGAATACCTCTGTGAATTGAGAAACTTAGTACTATATCCTTTAGGGTAACACTTTGTAAGTATTATTGTATTTTTTATTCATTAACAGTAAATTAAAGTTTATATATATACTTTCATAAAGAAGGTTGAGTTTAACCAAAACCGGTCGAATGTTATATCTATATAAATAAAGTGGCCTAAAACAAAAACATTTTTTATTTAAATTATAATGTCAAGCCACAAAGTGATTGCTTCCTTCGATAAATCAATATAATATTGTTCACAATATTCTCAGACATTCAGACCATGATATACATACCCTCACAATATACAAACAAAGATGAAATGACCCTGAGGTAAATAATTTCTCATAGGCCTCCTGTGTAAATTCTTAAAGTTTGTAAAAAAAAGTTCAAACAATCGCAATGTGGAGCAAGTGGATGAGTTTGTGTATTTAGGAAGTATGTTTACGAGAGACGGAAAGGCTGATAAGGATATTGAAAGAAGGGTGAATGCAGGAAACTCCATTAATGGAGGACTAAACGCTGTTGGTGCAAATAAGAAATCGTCCCAAAGAAGCGAAGCTAGCAGTCCACAGTGGAATGCTTATGCCAACCCTGATGTATGGCAGTGAGGCATGGAACTGGCAGAGGACAGATGAAAGTAGACTTAATGCGGTAAAAATGAGATCCTTGAGACGTATGTGCGTAAAACCATGTTTGATCGATCGGAAAAATGTGAATATCCGGAAAGAATGCAAGGCTGATGTGAGCGTAATGAATAGAATCAAGAAAGGGACGCTTAGATGGTTTGGGATGTTGAGCGAATGGACGAAGAAAGGAGTGTGAAAAGAATATATGATGTGAAGGTGAATGGAAGAAGAAGTCGAAGAGGCCCGAAAAAGACATGGCACGATCAAGTTAATAAAATACAAGATTATGTATTAGACGATGTATGAATGTGAATGAAACAAGGAGTGTGAACCAAGACAGAGTAATATTTATTTTTATATGAACTGCTCCCAACCGTCTAGAGCCAGTGAGACTATGGCGTCCCCAAATAGGGCATGTTGTGAGGCTGAAGGTGTGAAGAGGGGAAGGAGGTTGGAAAGTTGAAGGTCGGGAAGTACCTGGCTATTCAGATGTGGTCACCAAACACGGCTAAAGCCATTTCAAGCAACGTTTCGATTCTGAATGGAGGTCTTTCACCAGGGCGATACTTAAGTATCTACCACTCTGGAACGTGCTGCAAATATACTTTTTATTATTTTTATATGAATGAAATGTGTTATGACACATATTATTTAAATGACAGTTATTGGCGCACGCCGGGTTTGAACCCGCGACCTTTGGATTCGTAGTCGAGCGTCTTACCACCACTCGACCATGGAGGCCGTCCTCTCTGCCTACCCATGCGGGGAAACGGCGTGATGGTTAATTAGTTAGTTAGTTAGCAATGTATTAATATTTTAGACTATTTTTTTTAAATACTGGTATTAAAGTTGAAAATAACACAGCTGTATATAGAAGTAAATGTTTAAAAATTAATGCAATCGTGTGAGTTACCTTGTTATGCTTTACCTCTACGTGGTCGCCTCCTTCCTGCCAACTTGTGGTTTCGAAATAATTTGATGGAGCATTTATGGTAATAAGGGTTTGTATCTTGTGTGAGCAATAAAGGCGAGGATCGTTGTTTTATAGCCTGCAGTTTGGGAATACCCGGCCGTGGAGGTGCCGGTCGTTCTGCTCCCAGACAGCCTTGCAGACGGAGAATGAAAATACCGTTGTGATATTATTATTATCGCCGTATAAATATGGAACGGTTTTCCAAGAGCTACCATACACTTTTTTAAACGAGGTGATCAAGCAAATTTGCATCGGGGAGATTGACTCGACAAAAAAAAGCTGTGGTTATATAACATTTAAATCATTGAATTTGTGGGGTTTTTTTTATAGTTCATATCGCTTTACCGCCTAAGTGGTGGCTAAGACGCTCGTCTATGAATTTCAACGTGTGTTAGTATGTTTAATTTAATTTATATAAAATAATAAGCTGTATATTTGCGGCACGTTTCAGAGTGAGGTATCGCCCTGATGAAAGACCGTCATTCAGAATTGAAACGTTGCTTGAAATGGCTTAAGCTGTGTTTGGTGACCTGATCTAAATAGCGAACTACTTTCTAACCATCCTCTTCCCCATCTTCTTTTTCTTAACACTTCCTCAATTGGGGATGTCATAGTCCTATTAACTCCAGATGGTTGAGAGCAGTTGGGACATTTATGCAGTATTTACATAAAAAACAAGAGTCCCAACCGTCCAGAGCCAGTGGGACTAAGGCATTCCATATTGGGGTATATTGTGAAGTTAAAAGTAGTGGGGAGGAGAAGGAGAAGGTTTTGAAGTACCTCGCAACTCAGATCTAATAACCAAACACGGCTAAAGCTATTTCAAAGAACGTTTCGATTCTGCATGGTGGTGTTTCAGTAGGGTGATGCTAATTAGATTATCTACATTTTGGAGTTAATTTTACTAAAGAGTTTGAATGTCGATTATATGAACACTTAACAGCTCTCTTTAGAAGTGATAAATTTATGAAAAAATACTACACAATCCTCGATTCACGAGAAGATTTATGCTATAATTTACAAAAAATCTTAAATACGGCTCTATAACCCTAACAAAAATGCATTTTTCAAAAGATTTTCATGTTCAAATAGATATTTAATAATAGCTAAGTACCTTACAACTTAATCTGTGATTGAAATTTTTAATATTCGTCACATTTAACATTTTCACAATTTGCTTAGATATTTTAACGGTCGTTTCTGGGCCTGTTTCAACTTTTGAATAAATTGCGATGTGAGCTGACAATCGTAATAACATGACCGTTGTACTTTTCAGGTGATTAAAATTCGTTCAAAAGCGGAAACCGAAAAATAGGCGGCGTTTCACGGGGACCAGTAAAATATTTAAAAAATTTAAAATGCCCCTAAATATAAAATTGTGACAGTTTAAAGATGTGACGAAAGGCACGCCAACCTTAATTTCTACCCAATCCAGTCGCCTAAGATGTTCATTATAAAGTATTCAGCGAATATAAATTTGAAATTAGCACACAGAAATCGACAGAAAAATGTATTTATGTTAAGCTGAAAGTAACTTATTTTAAATCTTTTTTGTGATTTATAGCATAAATCTCATATTAAAACAGGATTTGCGCAATACTGTTACGTGAATTTCGTCGCTACGAAGAAGGGCCGTTAAATAGTTAATTACGAAATTAAGTTTCAAAATTACTTACGAGAATGATTTACTGATTACTCGAATGAAATTGTCGCTTTTTTGTTAAAAAGCCATCCCACGGAAGAACATTACGCTGTACAATTCAAAAACTTAATTGAATGACCGGATCAGATTTTCTGGATTCTTCAAACTTTCCCTTTATGTCTTCTTCCTCTCACTCTTTTAAACGTCTCGTTAGATTTTGCAGTTATGTAGAAGTGATAGTTCTACTGACTTCGGGTACCAGTTTTTAGAACTCTTGCGTGATCATATTTTTTCTTAGCTGGGTACTTTAGAAAATTATTTAAAAACATGATTATATGTAATGCATAATTTCTCAAGAATATCGCTTTATCGTTTCTTGTTTTATTACGTTGAATTATTCTTAAAAATACTTAAATTCACAACCACAATACAAGGATATGCAGAAAAATCAGACTACCAAGAAATAATAAAACTAACACAAAAATAGATTACTTTATTAAGGGATTAAATGTTATTATGTGCTGCTGGAAACCATTAAAATTATACCCATTAATAAATTTGAAATAGCCTGTAAAAACCCTTTTAAATACATAAATTATATCAAGTAGTATATAAGTTATAATATTATTAAGCCAAAAACTTTGTAAGTTTTGATGTACGAGTACAATTAGCTTCTTAAACTTAGTTCCATTTCATGTTCCTAGCAAGACGGTTACAAGGCAGTACCAACCGTACTATTGTAGCAATTCTGCTTCATTCTCACAATTCAACATGCCTATGCGACGAATGCAACATCTGGGAAACACATACTCCGATGTCGCTGATATATTTAACACGTCAATATCACACTGTTAGTCTAATTTAGTATAGTTTTTGTAATCTAGTAGAGTTAAACTAATAGTTGAAAATATTTAACTCTGGACCTGTTATTTAATATTGTTTTTTCTTTTTCTTTCCTTTTTTCTTTTCTTTTACAATATTTTTGAACCTGTTATTTATTGAATATTATCAGTTCCTTTCTTCTTCAATATTTTTTTAAAATATGTTATTCAATATTCTTTTTCACTTCATTTTACAATATTTTTGCACTACTTATGAGGTGATATTTAAAAAAAAAGTTGGTAAGATTTGTGTAAAAGCTTTTGACGGGCGTAAATAAATAAATGATTAATAACTAAAATAAAAAAAACAATTTATTAATTTTGATCTGACAGTATTTTGTCTATCAGAAGTCATAATCTCTTAAATTATCATGTCAATCAACATCCAAATGCATTAAAGACATAGAATCTACAGGAATCTTTCAGAAAAATTCTCTACTATTTATTTTAAGTTTTTATGCGGGTACTGTACTCAGCTTTACTAATAAGAGGAACAGAAAATGGTGATAATATTCTAATGAATTTACTCGTTGATTAATATCTCATTTTAACTACAAATATGAAGGCTTTATTTTTGAAAGAGACATAATAATGCCGTAAGATTTACTGCGTACTGTATTTAAACAAAGTTTACCATAACTTTTAAATGTATCTTACATTTATTTGTATGTAGATATTAATAAGGCTTAATCTGTGAGAAATAGTGCGGATGCAGGCAAATTCTCTATCAATATGTTTCAAATTGGTTATTTATTAGTGCATGTATGTGTGTTTTCTCCTAAAAAATATAATATTAAATATAGAATTTTAAAAAATTATAATGGCTCACTCTTACTAAAAATTAAAATGTATTTATGTTCTAACGAAATATTTATCAAAGACATATAGAAAAGGACTGGCAAAAATCTGTCAATCAAACACGTCTCTTTGACCTGTTTGTATTCGAGATGACAAATGCGTAGGGTTCCTACCTAGGCGTCGTGGGTACAATTTATATGCTAGCTACACTCTCCATTATTTTACAAACAACATTTTATGCTTTAAATTATGGCAGTGGGAGTTTTTTAAAAACATTTTCAGGTCTTTCGTAACCCGTTACAGTTCGACTTTTATATCTTCAAAATTAAAAGTAAAGTTTATATATGACTGTCAAATAAATAGTGAAATAAATAGTCCTCTTCACGAAATCTGACGGTAATTACTTTTTTATATCTATTCAATTATTTGTTGCAATGAGTGGATCATAAATGTTTAAATGTGAAATGCTGGAAGATGAAAACAGTTTCTAAAAAGAATATATCGTCTACTGTCAAGCATTTGAAAATGACTAGGAATAAAATTCTACCAATGCCGACTTTAAAAGCAAACCTTCCACAAAATGCGGCGTTCTTGCTGCTAACGGGGGAATCTTCGATTGTTCCAGTCACGCGCGAGGGCTCGTTGTTTTCTTTCTCGCCTGGTTTCCCTCGGCGTCGCTTGGAAAACTCAGCGTAAAGAAAATGAACGTTGGAAAATACATTATTTGATTTTAAACGTTTTTAGAAAATGAAAACCCAAACTGTTAAAATATAAAATAAAAATTAAATTCTCTCGATTTCACATAAAATGGTATTCGAATCGCCCTAGAAAAATCAACAAATGTATTTAGATAAATATTCAAATTTGCAATGAACACTTTCTTTAAAAAATACCGCTTGAACTATTCTAACGTCACGGGCTTAATTTTTGGCTTATAGTGATGTGGTGAAATGAATTCAAATGTGTCCAGTTTTCCAGGAATTTTCATCTTCTTTTTTATGAGGTAAAAAAAAAAAAAAAAACAACACTGTTGTCGAATGTTGATATTGAAAACTGATGTCATCAGTTTATTTAAGAGCTTTCAACTCCTAAATTGACTAACGAAATCCATAATCTGTTTACAAAATAAATTCAGTATTTGTGATTTTTTATCACTTTCACCAAAAGTAAGATAAAATTGAGCTTACTCTAGTCACATGGACACAACACACTTTTATCGTAGTTCTGCAGCGCTCTCAACTTTTCACTGGCATTCTATTTCTCCTTGTTCATTTGCTTCCGCTAATTTGCGGATGTCTTAGTCCCATCGGTTCGCGTAAATAAGTTCTGACTTGACATATGCATAAAAATATGGCCGTCAGAAAGGCAAAAGAGCTGAAGCGCCATTTTAGGAAGTTTACCATTTAAAACACTTTTAAATTTTTAACAATAAAACTCGTTAGTCTTCAGTACCTGGTTGGATTTAAAAAAAAAACTAAATCAGGTAAGCTCGCTGCTCTCATTAAGTAACCTGAAACGATAAAAAGTCCCAAAGTTGTTTGGCTTGAGTCGAGCCTTCTTCCAAATGATAAATATATTTTAGATGGCTGAAGGGTTACAAAAATCTTCAAAATCAAACAAGAGAAAAAACTGATCAAAACTGCACATTTAACTCAATTTTGACCTAAGTGTCGCTTAAGTTCTTTTGCCTTTCCAGCGACGATATGTCAACTAAAATAATATTTATGGTCAAAAAAATAGTTTATCTCTCGGGCAGTTACGGTACAAAATTTAAAAAAATAAATTGTACTCCTTGTTATGTCTAATTTAAAAAAACAATTCTTCGTCACAAACATTTTTTCTAAATGTGAATAACGCACTGCCCGGAAAATATTGTGAGAATGGGAAGGAGATACACTAAACTATTTCCAGCAACTTTTTGATTTTGAATGGTGCTATTTTACAATGGTGATACTGAGTGTATCTACCACTCTGAATATCTCTACCACACGGCATAAAACACTGCAAACTTTATTTGACACACCAACACCACTTAATCTAAACATTAATACCAGACGTTATCGTTCAAAACATCGTTTGACCCTTCCTAAGTAATGACATATATTTTCCTGAGCACTCCTGATATTGGATGGTTCGATGGATTAAAAAAAAACCAAGTCACCCTTAACTCTGCTTCTCTCGGGTTAAAAACTTTAGATGTTCCAGCGATCGGACACCACAGATTAAGGAGTTGAGAGGCTGTATCGAGGGTGCTTTGACTGAACTGTTCATAAAGACTACACCCTTAGCGGAGTTGTATAGAAAGCTTCTGTGTATCGAGGGTTGGGGTATTTTTATGATGGAAGCGTCCAACATATAATTTTTAAATATGTCGCATTCGTAAGATCAGAGTTTATAAACTCTTTGCTTTTCTTATATTTGTGAAAGTAGGTGAACGTATGTCTTTAGTTCATTTGTCGGTATTTCTCTCACATAAAGAGATTGTATTTATATTTTAAAAAATAACTTTGTATAAGACCACGGATTATTTTATTTTTTATAGCCGACCGGGTTTGCTTACCCTAAACATCATCAGGATACAAAATTAAGCTAAATAAAAATACAAAGTGTACGGTTATATATACATATAGAGGGAGAACAAAATATAAAATAAAATAACAGAACAATGAAAAAACAATAAAAAAACATTTAATCGTTGAAACCGGTCGATTACAAAAATTGAAATAATATCCGTGGTCTTATACAAAGCTACTTATTCATCTCTATAAATATATATGTGTATATACATATTATATATAGAAGGTAACAAAAACCTGGTAAAAGATTTACCTTGCAACTTCTGGGTCGGCCGCTAATGAGGCAACATTGATTTAAAATTAGTTATAAAAATATTCCTCTGACGAGAAACATAGGACAGTATTATCAAAGATCTTACATGTTTCTGAACATTGAAATTGGATTATCATAGACATCTTCCGTTGAGAAAGATAGACAGAGTTTACCCAAATGTTAGATGGGCTAAGGACATAAAAAACTGCCGACTTTGGATGATCCACTAAGAAACCTACACCTAAAAAAGCCATTATTTTCGTAACACATAACAAAAATAATTGATGCTAAAAGGTAAAGTGTTTTAATTTCAACCCCTTTGATGTTATCTTTTTCTGTCGCAAAATATACACAAAGTGTTGAATAAATAACATTTTAAAATTTTGAAAAAGGTGTCAAGATCTCGGGCAAAGCCGGGTAGATTGCAAATATTATTATAAAAGCTAACGTTTTTACATAACTTAGCCACGAATCAGCGCTTTTACCTTCGAATTTGGAAATGGGCGATGTAGAATATTATAAGATTATAATTTGTTAATTATGTTTTATTCATCTTAATGTAAATTTGAAATATAGCCTGAATAATTCAGTGCTGAATTAAAGTGGGTGTTAAAATCATATTTGATATAAAATCTTTTGTTGGAGAATATATGCGTAAATACATTTTAACGGTGGTGAAATCCAAGGATAACTTTGTTTTTCATTTTTAATATCTTCACTTGCCGGTTTCGCTTTAGACAAGCTTTATTAGAGTAGCAGTTTGACTGCATGCATGGTCGAGTGGTAAGACTTCGATTACGAATCCAAAGGTTGCGGGTTTAAACTCGGCGTGTGCAAATAAATGTTATTTTATTAATATGTGTCATAACAAATTTTATTAATATAAAATTAAAGTCTCGCCCTGATGGAAAAACTACCATTATAAATTGAAACGTTGCTTGAAACAACTTTAGCCGTGTTTTGTGACCAGATCTGAATAGCCAGGTACTTTCCAACTTTCCTCTTCCCCATCTTATTTTTCTTAATCAGTTATTTGGAACTGTTAATTTTAACCGCTATCTTTATTTGTAGGCCTTACTTATTGCTTATTTATTAATCAAATATTTTTTCCAAACCGTAAAAATGGCTTTAGGCATAAATTTCACAAAAGAGTTACACAAACCAACCACCACGCCGTTTCTCCGCAGGGGTGGGCAGAGAGGACGGACCGTCATACAACTCTATTTCGGCACACACTCCTTGCATCATTTACATTTATACCCCGTCTCACACAAACTCTTCTGTTATTCTGACTCTTCACATGGCAAGTGTTTAATTTACTTGGTCGTGTCATGTCTTTCTCTGAAATCTTCGACTTCTTCTATTCACACTCCTTCATAAAAAATTCTACTATAAAAGAGTTTCTTAATTAAATATTTTTTTATTGATTTCATATTAGATGTGTTTTATTGGTGAAATTTGTAGGTTTTCTCTAAGCAAAAGAAAATTTCTTAAGCCCTTAAACATTTTTGTAGTACTTGCATACAGAAAATATTCTGAAATTTTAAATTTAATTAGTTCTACGTGGCGTTTGTTTTGAATAAAATTGCAACACAAACATATTCAAAAGGGGTTAAATATTAAAATTTAGCAGGAACACATAATTGTGATAGTTAATTGTTCGAAACAGAACCGGTAAACAAATGCTCCTCCAAACTCCGGAGTGTCGGATCGTAGCCGTAGTAATTGCATTGCATCGCAGTGTGACAATATTAGCGTAGTGGCTCTACGAAAAGCATTGACGTAGACAGCGCTTCAAAGTAAGGTTGATTGTTGTCACATAAAGGAACTAGCATTGAAATGCATGTAGCAAATAAATGACACAAGTTGTTTTAGACGGTTAGAAAAATAATTAAAATATCTATTTTAAATGATAACTGAATATTTTATGGGGTCTTTTGTGGGGTCCTTTATACGAAGTTACCTAATAAAATGATGAATAAATTTGAAACTTGCATAGAAAACGTCATTGCAAACAGAATGAGATCAAAATGTTGAATAAAAGTTTATTATCAATACCGGTATAGAATTGAATATAAACAATGGAGATAGTAATTAATAGAATTCTAGTAGTTGGTAACCGGCTTCGTCTGAGTTTAAATGAAAAAAAAATCTCGTTCTTCTAATCTTTTAAAAAATACTTGACAAAAAAATAAACGTTTTTTTTACAGTTGAATTGAAATTTAAAAGTTTTATGCTTCTGATATAAATGATGTTATGTGATAAAACCGGCTCTATTATTTTTTTTCAATCTTTCAAAAAAAATATTGTATTTATTTCATTAAATTCGTTTGATATTCATTGCTATATCAGATCTGACTTTCGCTTTATTGTTAAGACATTATATCGAGTGCTTGTTGGAAAATAAAAGAGATGGGGAAGGGGATGGTTTAGCAGATAGAACCTGACTATTAAGAGCCTGTCATTTAATACAGTAAAATACATTTCATAGAAAAAAATCCACGTATAACAGAATTAGTTAGGTTAGGTAAAGTCGATATGGACCCAATGAGAAAATGACATCATATCAAGTGCTTATTTGAATAGAAAAGAGATGGAGAAGAGAATGGTTTGGTAGGTAGTACCTGACTATCAAGATCCAGTCATTTAATACAGCATAACACATTTCAGAAGAAGAAAAAAAACACTTATAAAAATTGGTAAGAAAAAAACTAAGCATAAAACACCATATGGTGCCTAACATAGTAATCATGATCCGTGTTTAAACTAACCATGATAAATTTCCTAAATACGAGTTAACTATGGTAATGACTGTCGCGTTCCAAATCATGATTTCGAGCGTGACAGCATGTCATTCACCTTCACCTTCACCGTCAGGGGGCATGTAAATGTCATTTTTCCAAAGAAATAAGTATTTAATAATAGAAAAACATGTACAGAGCGCAATTTAGTGATATTCCACCCCAACCGTTTAGAGATGAAAAATATTTTTGTTCACTTTAAAAGTTCACGAAATTATTATTTAGAGAGGATTCCATTACATCGGTAGACAAATTATACCACCCGTCTCGGTCGGTGATTTTATTTTTTATAAATTAGTTTCACAGAAGTGCATAATAAAACCAAAAGTTCGTGGCAAGTACGCCACTACTGTCTGGGCTCCACATCAGACCAATTATTTAAATATGTTGGAACGGATTTTGATTTAACTCCTCAGGTATGTGTACATGCGTTTGCACGTAACATACCCTATGTTCATGCATCACATGAAACTACTCGAGAAGACAAATTTTCAAAGCTTGGAGACTAGGCGTAAAGCTGTTCTCGTGACAATAGGCTTTAAATTATAAGCCACTTAATTAATTGCCCATACTTCTTGGCACGCTACTGCTTGTTTGTGCCTGAAAAATACTGCCGCAGCAGAAATCATGCCATGCTTAGCATACCTTGTGGTCATTCAGATGTTTTGGCACAGCATAGCATGACAAAAGGTATAATTCTAATGAATAAATCATGTATAGATATAGATGTGAGTGGCAGATACTCTAAGTATTGCCCTAATAAAAAAAACACCATTCAGAATCAAAACGTTGCTTGAAATGGCTTTAGCTGTGTTTAGTGATCAGATCTGAATTGCCAGGTACTTTCCAACCTTCCTCTTTCCCATCTCCTTCCCTTCCCACTACCTTAAGCCTCAAAATATATTACAATTGGGGATGCCATAGTCCCACTGGCTCTAGACGGTTGGTAACTGTTGGGGCTCTTGTGCGGTACTTACTTAAAAAAAATATATACTAATTTTTATAGAAAAATCTTCAATGTTTTTTTTTTATTATTTCTAAATGGCTTAATTAAAATATGATGAAGTGTATTTTTGTTGTTTTCCCATTATACTGTCATTGGATACGGTACCTGTTTTTCATTTATTTTATTTTTTAAAACTCAAAATAAATACTAGTAAATGCTACCTATCTTTTCTTATCCTTTTTTCAATTAAATTCTAAATGCTGTCATCCGAGTTCTTCGGAGCAACATCCAATTGAGATACCAGTGGATAAACAAAGCTTGTTCACCTGAAGATTTGTTCATTACAGTAGAGGAATACATCAAAAACGCATTCGATTTGTATGGCATCGTATGCATTATCTCCAGATCTGTCTGGTGCAATCTACCATAAGTGATAATATCTCTGGAATTTTTTGATAAAATTACGTATTGTAGTCGTACTGATATATTACTGAGTCTGAGACTTTCTAGAAAGATTCACAAAGATGTTCTTTTTCAAAAAATTTTGCTATTAACTCGCCCATGGTATGATTGCCTTCGCTCCGAATAAAAAGGTTTTTCATCTTGAATATTAGAAAAAATATTTATTTATGCTAATAATTTTAAATTAATCAAATTTAATAACGTTGTTATTAGGCTGTGTTAGTTTTTATATTATTTTTGTTGTGACACCTGTTTTGACAATGGCTTTTTGATTTTACACATCAAAAAAAATATTTCTACATAAAAATAAATATTTTCGTTTTATAATGTTCCTTTACATTTTTCCAAATTCTTTTTTTCTATTATTTTTTAGGTTGATTGTATTCTAAAGACTTTGGTTTTCGACTTTACTGAAATATTATTAGGTAACTAAAAATAATTTCCTTTGTGAGTACGTAAATACGTGAACTTTTCAATTTTCTATCTACCTAATATACGAGAAGTTCCTACCTATATTGTATATTTGAAATCGGTGGATTAAAGCAACCAATAATTTTTTCCTCGAAAGTCAAGTTACATCCCGTAATATTCACGGGTAAGTTAAATCAGTTTTTAACAAATTTATTTGATAACTGATCTGCATACTGCTTAAATTAATAATCTACCAGATCTGTGGTCACCAGTATTGTCCTCTGAGCTCTACAGCAAGTCACACTAGACGGACGGAGCAGGCCAATATATAAATTCTATTTCTTGATCTAATTGAAAATTTATTTGACGCCATTTTGCCTACAAAGAAGGTATTTTGATACAATAATTAATAGAAAAAATCTTTACCTCTTTTATAACTTATCGCTATCAACGTCTCTTCTCCACCCGTAGCTTGTAATACTCACTCACAAGGTTTCATATTACTAAACTTTACTTCTTGGGAACAAAAGTACGTTTTCAAAATGTATTTTTTTTCTATTAATAATATATAAATAATAATGAAAAAGTGACTTTGCATAAAACCACGGATATTGGTTAATTTTTTAGGACCAGCCAGTTTCTCTTAGTCTAAACATCATCAGGGTACATAATTAAACTTAAATTAACTTAAAAATACAAAGTGTGTGGTTATGTTTACATACAGAGAGAGAACACAATATAATTTATTTATAGTTTTTGTGTTTAATTTGTAGAACTCCATTTTAATTTTTATATAATTCAATTGAATTAAATTTAATATTATTATTATTGAGTTCTGCTATTTTAAGTTTTTTATTTTAGTTTTTGGTGACAGCTGTTTCGGCGTTTAAGGCCATTGTCAAACTGTGGTTAGGCCACATGGAAACGACTTATTTATACGATTTTGGTTTCTTATGTGATTACTAATTACGGTAAAAACCAAATTGATAATTACTGTATAAACCTAATTGTCTTGGATTATTCTATGAGGTACTTAACATAACAATCTGTTTTCCCCATTTTATTTTAACGGCAGGTTTTTCTTTATTGTTTAATAATGTGATTGACCATTGGTTTTTTCCCCGATTATGAATTGTAAATCTATTTGTTAAGTACCTTCCTTAATCATTCATTGTATTATTTTACGAAATTGCATTATTAAGCATGACATTATTATTATTAGGTATTTTTATTTTCTTGAACATATTAAGGAGTGGAGATGAAATTATTTTTGTTTGATTGTTGATTAATGTTATATTTGGATCATTTATTCTTTTGTTTATTTCTAATTGCTCAAGTAAATTCAATCTAAAACCTTTACTTTCAATGTGTAAAGGCGTTGGCTCGTTATTAGCAAGAGGAACGTGGTTTTTCTCTAAGAGATGAGCTGCAAATTTGGATTCTACATTATTATTTTTAAAGCAACGCATATGTTCAATGAATCTAGCTGAAAAAGCCCTTCCAGTTTGTCCAATGTATGTGGCATTACATTCTGTGTGACTGCATTTTAATTCATAGATTCCACTGTTTTGGAGTTTAGGTATTTTACTTTTAGAGTTCTTTAGGTTAGTTCCGATAATAATAATATAATAATATATCGGAATAATAATATCGGAACTAACCTAAAGAACTCTAAAAGTAAAATACCTAAACTCCAAAACAGTGGAATCTATGAATTAAAACACAATATAAAATAAAATAAGAGCACAATGAGAAAACAATATTACAACATTTAAATTATTAGAAAGGAACGAAGAGAAAGAGACAGATAATATAAAACGAAAGACGAAAAACGCCAACTGAGAAGGTGATTAAGGAATAATGATAAACTTTATGAGTTTACGGGAAATATATCTAATATTAGACTACAAAAAAATATATAAAATACTTAGCGAAAAATGAGTTTGTATGACCAACAAAAAACTTTCGAATGGTAAGTTTTACTCGAAAGTTTTCACAGTTTTTTTTTTCCGTAATGAAAAAATGAACTCTGCAGTTCCCAGTATTATTTCTGTCATGAGCAATAGAGCTATATTGATGTGTCTATCATCAAATTCCCAATACTTTTTAATTATTTTAAAAGTAAAAGAATTCCATAAAAACCGCATAAGTACTTTGCATTGATTTTTGTAACTATGTATTTCTGTATCACCTGCTCTTGAAATGGTTTTAACCGTGTTTGGTGACCAAACCTGAATAGTCAGGTACTTTCCCACCTTCCTCTTCCCATCTCTTTCCATTTCACAACTTCTCTCAGCCTTATAACATACCCCAATTAGGGATGCACAGAATGCATGAAAAGTATGGAGATACACGATTGCAAATCCAACAGAACTTTCTATGTATGACAGGTATAGAAAAGGTACAAAGCTTATTGATTTAATTAAAAATATGTGAAAACATTCTAATCGTAATTACATTTTTGTATTATTTCTAATTTTGTAACTGTTAATTCATGGTGGAATTCCATTTTAATGATTAAATAAAAACAAATTTATAACTTTATTCCACTTTTTTTTTATTTTGACTGGACCGGTTTCAGCCTATAATGGCCATCTTCAGACTAGTATAGGTTGTTCTTATTCCATGGCTTATTTACTATTTTTGGGATGTCAGGGGTAGTAAACCATGATTTTACTTTAATTATATGTATCAGTATTGCTGCATGATTTTACTAGTTACAAGTTACTTGTAACTAGTAAAATCATCAATCAATCAATCAATCTTGTATAGGCTGAAACCGGTACAGTCAAAAAATAAAAAAGTGGAATAAAGTAATGAATTTGTTTTTATTTAATCACATTTTTATATATTGTTAAATATTATTGACGATAAACTCAAAATTATATATTTAACTTATGTAAGTGTTCCATCGAATCAACGACCTTATTATTCTCTGCCGTTTATTTATCTACATAATATATCATGATTTGTTGTATCACATGTTGTAATCTGGTACTTACGTTCATCCTTCACACGCGAGTATGTTCCTATGTTTGTGTGAGTAGGTCCTTTACCGTACGAAGGACATTCTCGAAACATCACTTAGCAGTCATTGTGCTAATTTGTTATGATTCCAATCACTAAGCGCAGGGCTACGAAACCTTTTTAACTAGATGGCTATTGAAAATATTTTTGAAAACAATTCATCAACTTGATTTCAGTGTTTGTGAGAATGAAATGAAAGATGGCGTAATTTGCCACCGCTATAAAATACGAAGAAAGGATTTTTAATTTTACTCTCCAAAAGAAACTTATTTCCTAGGTTAATTTACGATTTTGAAAACAACCATGCAATTATAGGTATCGCAACTAGTGAACATGAACAAGAACGCTCACAGATGCATTGGTTGCATATATCAGGTTATGACTTCAGTAAAGAAAAAAAACACTGAAATTGAAAAAAAAAAAATTTTTAAAAAAAGAAAAAAAAAACCGCTGCAAAACTTTTAGAACAATTGTAAAATTTTTTGTTTACTTAAAATCAAACAACATATGCACTTACTGTCCATTTTTGCTAAAAACAATACGTAGGGGGTAAGCAAGAAAAATATCTGTTTATTTTTTTGGCCGGTTAGTAGCCGAGTAGACAAACGCGTCGGATTCCCGTCCGGGCGTCGTGGGTGTAATTCCTCTGCTAGCTGAGTCCTTTATTATTGCGCAAGCAACATCTTCCGCTTATTATGATGGTAGTAGAAGTTTTTCAAATATTGTCAGGTTATTTGTAACCGGAAATGTTTGTCTTTCTTTTAAAGAATATATATATATTTATATATTTTTTTTTATAACAATTTAGAACATCACTGTCAGAAGTGTTTAAATATGCACCAATACATCCAGCTTAGGTTGTTTTAGTCAACCCTAATTGCATGACCTGTACCAACTGGGGTTATCTGTAAATTATGGTTTTTTAAAAACCTTTTTTTTTAATTATATGCATATTGGTAGATCAAAAGTTTTACCGAAATCTTAATTGGATTGACATCGCTGATTCTAGCAATCAACACCTAATAATACTTGTTTAATTTATATGACGATGTTTTTGTGAAATATTATCTTAAAACAATATCCTTACCAATATTACAAACACATATATCTTCAAAGGAAACAGAAGGATAATAAGGTTTGCGATAAATATAAAATACGTATTACTACCGATTCATTACAAAATCAAAGAATATCATCGATTCGCGCACCGTCGTTTGCCCTGCCCTGATTTATTATAACGATTTATTACCTTGTATTGCGGAAGTCCCTAATGTAAGTAATTATTGATTTTATTAATCTATGCAACGCTGAAGTTGATCAGGTTATGTTTGTATCTTTAAATGTGAGCAAATACGTGAGTATGGTGATATCAAATGCGTCATCGATTGGATTTATGTTTCAATAATTCATATCGCACTCCCGCATCTAAAGAAAAAAAAGCATTTTTTGTTTCCGCGCTATGTATATCCAAGTATTTTAAACGTGAATTGAGATTAACCATCTTACTTATTAGATTTTTACGCGCCGGTTCAGCATTAGTTAGTTAATTTGGACGTCTGTCGTTAAATTAGGCGCATAAGCCATGTATAAGTAAAGTTTTTCGCTTTTCCGACCTTGCGCCACGCGTAAAATTTTCACCTCGTTTATAAGTAAGGGGGCTAGGGTTTGGCCTTTAAATAACTGTGGACTACGACAGCTTAACAGAAGTCAAAGAAAATATCAAAGTTAATTATCCTAGCTTCATTTTTTAATTTTTTTTTTTCTTTGAAAAAACAGTTTAACCCCAATACATTGCGAAAAAACACAAAAAAATATTCTCATAATTATACGAAGATAACAGATATGAATAAGGTAAAAGTAGTTTGAAAACAAAAAAAAGGTTTAAAGAAGTACATAATATAGATAGAACTTAATAGCTAGAGTGCTTAAACTTGTTATAAGTCATCTGAAAAATATCCACATTTCTAGTAAATCTTCCCAGGGCCATCATCAATGATCAGTTAGTTCTGCACCTGAGAAGAAACAGAAACCTGTGTTGACGGCCGCGCTTGAAATTATCGGGAACATAGAATCCACTTTCAGCCAGATATTAATAATACACCGTTCAAAATTTTATGAGCTTAAAGCAGTAATGCTATATCCCTCCTCGAACTAAGGCTGCAGATACCCGAAATTCTCGAGACAAATACTGTTGGAAATAGCCATGGGTAAAACCAAACTCTGTCATGTAGAGGAATCGTATAATTTTCTATTATATTTTAACTGAGGTACAGCAGTTTAGAAACTAGCGAAACTAGTGCGACATGTAAGAAATTCTAAATTTGACAATCATCATATCATTACATGTCGGTGGTAAGTTAAAAAAAATCACTACATCGACAAAATATACAAAATCCACGGAAAAAACGTGTTAGCAATAGTATGGAACTAAAAATACTAAAAAACCCATTGAAATTCTTAAAAAATCTAACCTGTTTAGAAAAGTGGATCTATTAAAAAAAATAGAATGCCCTTTCATTATAGACAATTAGATAATTACGAACAGGGTTACCTTGTATGTGATTAGGATATTAATTTTCAATGGCCAATTACTATTTATAATTCATAAATGCATAACTTGAGCAGTAAAGAGATACATTAAGCCACCGTGAAAATGATAACTCAATCTTCTGGATCAGAATTAAGTTTTGAAAGCTTTACAATTCATTGTGATATTAATTAGTGAAATAACATCAATAATATTTAATGAATGTGAAACAAAAGTCAAGCTGTGCTGTATCGATACCTTTTTAAAATTCGCCATTTTAATCAATCTCATATTCCTTGAAAATTGAGTATGTTTTTTTCATATTTTTCCAATATTGAAAGTTGTCTGTGTTGTTGTGAGCAAAACTCTATCCAAAAACAAGTCATACCGGATTGAATAAAGGTCTTAAGTTCGAATCTCAGTCACAACTATACTTTGTGTCTTCTGTTTCATAATATTGATATTGTTTCAACAATTTGTTAATTTCAAATATTTTTTATAATATTTTCTCAAATAATTTTGACAATTTTTTGTCAAAGTCAACAACTACTATGGTAATCTTAATTTCCATTAAAAATTAAAAAAAAACGTCATTAAATTTCATGCTTTTGATATTATGCGTGTGGTGACACCAAGCACCGCGCGGGCGCATTTAATTTCAAGCAGTTCGAAAGTTTGAACAGTTTGCCCTTTGATTTCCAGTATTAAATAAAATTTTAAAAATTTTGTCATTTTTTCTGAAGCCATAGCAATTAAAAAGTCGAATTATTGTTTTCTTATCGCTGACAATCTTCCCTACGACGTTTTTTTTTCTCTCTAAGTTGCAATCCTTATTTTTTCATCAACAAGAATCGCAAATATTTTGACAGTTTCCTCTTCAGCGGTCATGCTTCGCCCAGAATCCTTAGTGTTTTATTTTATGTTGTTTTTATATTTATTCATGCTACACTGTAAATGGTTTTGTAAAATAGCTATTTGTAAATGTGTATTTTACCTTACTTATAATAAATACCTTCTGAGGCCCAAGGTGTATTTAAGCTAACATGGAAAATTTTATAAGATATTACAAAATTATAATCCGTGTATCAAGCATTATTTTTATATTCTTTAGAAAAAATAATTCATTTTTAAAAGGATTAATGGCCAAGCAATCAACTTTTGTTTTGAAACATTTACTAGTTTTACGTCTCTTCGGCTTACGTGCATCGTTCTGATTAATAAAGAATGAATTTACTCGTAAAACTATTGAATATAGTAGAAATTTCTATATTTTCTTCATTTTCTACCAACTATACTAATCCATAGGTTACTGACTCATCAAATGAAAACCAACATAAATTGAAAGCAGCCAAAAAATTTTCTTTTCAAAATAATAGGTAGGTACCTATTTTTGTATTTTAAACCAAATTAAACTTTTTTTTTTAATTACAGTTCTAATGTTTGTTTTATTTATTAGATGTGCAAACATTTCTACCTAAATGCATTGCTTAAAAATAAAGATTTTTTTTTTTAATTTTTCAAAAAGGTGTGGATCACCTCTTTACAGCAATTTCCTAACATACAAAAGGCATCAAAGTCTTTTCATCGTCATCGCCATGTCGTCGCCGGAAGGTCAAAAGGGTTGAAGCGCCATTTTGGGAAGTTTACGCCAGAGCACTGGAAAGTCTTCAGTACCTAAAAAAAGTTAACATAGGTATCTCAATGCTCTCACTGAGTTACATGAAGCGATAAAAACCTAAAAAAAGTCCCGAACTTGTGTCGCTTGAGTCAAACCTTCTCCCAAATGGTAAATATATTTTCGATGGCTGAAGGGCCACAAAAGTCTTCAGAATCAAACGAGAGTTAGAGCATTCTATGTGGAAAAAAAACTGATCAAAACTACATGTTAAACACATTTTTTGACCAAATTGTTGCTTAAGCCCTTTTGCCTTTCCAGCGACGGTAAAGTGTCGTTTAATTTTATTATTACTGCATGTATATTTTTACTATTTGCAAATGAACTAATATATTTTGAAAATATTTTATAAATACGTATAAAGCTAAACACAAATTCTTTTAAAGCATGGATACGTAAAAAGACACATAACTTTATTCTATTATTTTCCACCCCAATGAGCTTTAAATCCCAACCTCTGAGCCAAAAACAAGAATATTTCCATTTGGTAATATAACTAAAGTGTTTTTGTTATTTTATTACTTTGTAAAATCTCTTCGTGGTAATATTTCACTCAAATTATCATTAGTGGATTGTTTTTCACAGACACAAAGGTCGCTAAGAATTATTAGGAAAATAAAATACTGCCTCAGTTCTTCAAACGTATTTATTATTCTTGTTTACTTTACAAGCAGTTATAATGTGCCATTACCATTAGTAAAATTTCCAAATAATAAATAGTTGTTATTACCCTTTTACATTAAATGAAGATAGGTGATATAGAACAAAGATCAACCATAAAATCCCTTGAATGGAAACCCGAAACATGCTTCAGAAACCATAGACGATAAACCGATCAAAGGCTAACTGGTCTGACGGTAAGGACCCGAATTCAAACTGAAAACTTCTTTTGTTAGATGTCGAATGTTGGTTCCAAGGTCTCTGAATGTAGTGATATTATAATATTCTCGAATATGCATGGTGCTAGCTTTTCTACACTAGATTATTATCGTGGTTACGTGTAAAATTAAATTTGTTTTGTATTTTAAAAAAATGATAAAGAGGTTGTCGAGAGTCATCTTAAGAAACTTGACCAGAATTTCTCACCACGTTGAAAAGAGAAAACGCCGTATTTACAAGCTGCAAAAAAAATATAATACGGTAAAAGATTCGCATGGCCAAGAGAACTAGGTATTTGACTTTTAGGGTGTTATACTATGTTCCACTTTCTCTTGCTTCATGATCCAACGTTTTCAACAACCCGACAGTTTCCAAAATTAGGGCAAGTTATATTATCATCTTGTTCTTCTTCTGGCTGCAACAGTCCGAAATAATTCAACAGTACTGCAGTTATAACAGTCAAGTCGGTTTCAAGGCGTAGTGGTGTGGCTTATGTATTTATTAAATTTTCCATCAATCTTCTTTTGGATAACCAGTTGCGTATCCGGGGTATGTAATATGCTATTCCTTCTAATGTGATTTCAAGTTTTGTATTTTTTTTTTCATATACAGTACAAATTCACACCGTTTGATCACTTTATTAAGAATTTTTTAATTGGTAACCACATAAAAAAGGTATTTTGAGATTGCGCCTACAACTACATGGGTATATACGCTTTCCAAAATCTACCGTTTCAGTGTGTGGTTTAGTGAATAGGTTTAATTTTCTTGCAGAAAAAAAACTAAGCATTCTGATTCTTACATTTAGGTTGTTGAAAATAAAAGATTTTCAATGTAATAGCACTACCGTGTTACAGCAAACAATTATCTTGAATGAGGACAATAGCGGTCAATTCTAAAACAATCCTCCAAAGACGATCTCCTACAAGTAATAAGTATTAACCTGGGTAACACATCACTGCATAACGCCGCTACATAAACCAACACATTTTTGTTAACAATTTTGCATCAACCTTAATTGTCAGCACCTACTAAAAGAATATTGAAAACGCTGTCTCAAGAAAGAAGAGGATTCAAAACACAGCTGAACACCCAAAATAAAAATAAAACACCAATTATTACAAAGTATTATCAACGTGACAGATCACATGGCTTAAAGAAAATATTTAGTACAGTATTAGAAAATATAATTTTTATTACCGATGCGAATGTCTCTATGGTTAAAGGAACCATTCCAACTCCAGAAAAGATGAGAGGATTCTGTGCTCTGATCATTAGAAGTCTAATGCTGCGGTTAATAGTTGCATCTGGAGTTGTATGCCATTCGCTGAAATATGCGGCTTCTGCGATGCTTTCACTCTGTTATCATAAGTAAAGCGGTTTAACACTTTTTAACTTAAATTCATCAAACAGAACTTTCAAAGAGCTGAAAACCATTATCTTGCTTGAAACACATGCTTCCATATACGTAAGAAACTACTAGAGTCGAAAGTGAAACAAACAAAGAAACGTAATAAGCAGCCTTTAAACTCAAAATACTTCGTAAAATCTTTAGAACTAAACTAGAAAAAGGATCAATCAGAATAAAATTGAACCATGAATTAACATGAAACCATCACAAAATTTTGTTAGTCTCAAAGACCGTCAAAGAGCTGAACATGTTTAAAGAATGACAGACAGCATGATACCGATGACCAGAGCTGGTAGAGGTCATTTCTAGAGGAGATCAAATCCTGCCCAGGGAAATAACTGCAATGACTAGGTCACACTCATTAAAATGTCAACTGAGTGTTATTAAAGGAAGTATGCAAGGTGACCATACGTTAGAGCAATGTATTTATATTTTAACAAGCAGTAGCAGTCTTTTTAAAAAGTAGAAATTACACCAATGATCAGATTTAAAATAGAAGCTTTTAGAATAATTAAGCACAAAGGTTTTATAACTGATGATGACAACCTTTACCATGTCGTTGATGGCAGATCCGTAGCTGCATGGTATATAAGCATGAACCAACGTAGCTACTAACATCACCAATGAATCTGCCTTCAAGGTGTTGTTTTCAAGACCCTGAAAAAATAAATTATTTGCTTTTAAAAATACAATTTTTTTTTAGATCTTTTAAAAAAAAATTTTAACTGGTTGATAAAATATTATCCTTGCTTTCATCGGGAAAAATTATATTGTGTTGAAGACAGCAGTTTTAATGTGGAAGTGTTTAAAAAGGGATACTAAATAAACCATATTACGTATTATAAAAACACTAACTAACTAACTAACTAACCATCACGCCGTTTCCCCGCAAGGGTAGGCAGAGAGGACGGACCGCCATACAACTCTGTCTTGGCACACACTTCTTGCTTCATTTACATTCATACATCGTCTCATACATACTCTTCTGTTATTCTGACTTATAAAAACACACAGAGAATAAAAGGGTTATTGCTGCAACCGGTACTCAAACACGAGACTCTTTGCACTGATGGCGTGCTATATTCCAACTGAGCTATCGCGCCATCTGTAAACATACCGTTTTTCTCCACTTGACATTAATTACAAAAATGAGAGGTTCATCTTGCAATGAAGTGGTAAAACAATGTTAATAAAAGAAATATTGCTGGTCAGAAGGTTGACGTGACACTTAAGGTGTTAGAGCATAATTCCATTTTAAAAGAGGTTCCTAGTTTAAGATTTAAATCAGTTTTTTGTGTGTTTTTATTATAGATGTTATTTGCTAGCAATAATATTTTAAGATGACAAAAGTTTTTTTTTTATCTTACGTTTGTAATTTGATATCCTACGACACATAATTGAAGGGAAGTGAGAAATAAGATGTTCGAAAAAACCGGAGACATTAGGTTTTGAGTACTGTCGTGAAAACTGAAATAAAAAGGTCAAAGTCAGTTTTTTATAAAGCACATTTTCAATAAGAAGCTAATGCAATTTACTAATTATTTATACTTCTGAACTTCGGATCATTTTCCAACTCTACCTCTATTTTTGAAAGAAGGTGCGCAAATCCAGGAGACGTGTCGAACGTTTGTGCATCACAAATAATTGGATCCGAAGCTGCGATAAAACACTGAATGTGTTTCCACCTTCAGATGAATTTGAAAAATAGTGGACTGTAATGATAAACCAAACTACTAGATGGAAGTGTCTAATTGTGGATGTGGAATGATTATGGAATGAAAGGAAAAAAAGGAAACCATTCACTCACCGATGAAGCTGAAGTTATAAGTTTTTGAAATGGCCTTAACTAACTAACTAACCATCACGCCGTTTCTCCGCAGAGAGTACAAACCGCCATACAACTCTGTCTTGGCACACACTCCTTGCTTCGTTCACATTTATACATCATCTTATACATACTCCTCCTTGTATTATTGACGAACACGAGTATTCCACACTGATTTAAGTCTTCCTAATTCACAAAACCACATTTATTTTATATTATTTTAAAAACAACAACAAAATCGACAGAAAGCACACGTTTGACATTTTCTCACATGAGAACGGGTCGTGCTAACGACTTTCTCTGTTCTACAACAAAGCTCTCTTCGAGAACTAGACTCACTCAATTGCTCACTTTTCTTTAAAATATCTTTGACATATCAACTCTTTAAATGACGAAGGCAGTAAACGAAACCTCAGAGCCTTCCGTGTGAAGTTAGCAAAAAGATAATAAAAAACCTTTGATTTTTTCTGACCAATGCTTAACATACTGGTTGGTTAAAAATGCATAAGCAATACCAATGGATGAGGTGGTACTTACAAATAAGCTGTTTAAAAAATCGTAGATGATCTTCTATACGAGACGTAATACTGTAGTAACCACATCGCTCTATTTTGGTATCAGGCAAAATTAAGAAAGAATAAAAAGGTACTTACCTTATAATTTCAAGATGGTGATTGATAATATTTTTAACTCTTGACTTAATCAAATTTGGTTCTAGATAATTCAAGTCTGAATAGAGATGCTGTATTTTCATCTTCAAGATCTTCATTTGAGCTTCATTATGGGTGACGACTATAATAAAAAACCCCTCCACAGCTGTAAAATTAGCCATGGCAATCCCCAGTACCGATAGGCTCAACATGTAAAAAACTTCATAAAATGGAGACGAATATCGATATTGATTGACCAAGGGCAAGATTACCTCGTGTAACATAACTTTTTCTCGAAAATTACTCTTAAGGTTTTTAGTAATCATTTCAACGATCGAATGCAGCCAGATTGATGTAGTATTCATAATGACCAACACGAACCAAAGTGTTGAGCCATTTCTACCTTTGTTAATCCCTTCAACTAATAGCTGTTGGTGCTTTTTAGGGTGGTTTTTGGATGCCTTGTACGTTTTTTCTATAGTTTTTAGTATCTGTTCCAATCTGTCTTCAGCATACTTGAAATACAATATTTTCAAGTAAGAAATCTCCACTGGTATAAACAAAGCAAGTTGAACGGCTACGTCAGGAAAGTCTCCGTTAGAAATATCAACATAGCAAGCGTATATAAACAGGTAGTTGATGAAAGTTAGTGTAGCCACGAGCGAATTCGAATAGAATTTCCAAAACCGTTTGTTTAATGTGTTTTTTTTTGGATAGATTCCACTCATGATCATTCCGATTGATGGAATTTCAAATATTTCTTCAAAAGACATCTGACAGTATTCTGAAAATTTTTAGATCAGTAAATAATAGATGTGTTAAAATTCATCTCAAACAGTGTGGTAAATCAACATCTTAAATGTGTTTGGGTACTTTTTACCGGTGTTTACCACCTCGGACTTTTATATAGACGTAAAACTCAAGCAAAAAAACAGCGTTTTTTTACGTGACTGTATAGGCATGCTCACGATTACGTTGTGCAAGCCACTCTTTACACGTTAATTGCTAACTAAAATCCGTATATTTTAATGCCATATGAACGACGGATCAATTCAACAGGACGAACAGTGACGGTTTTCCTTGTGTCCTGTGGAACGACTCAAAAACACATGGCTGCGTCTGTTAAAAGCAAAGAGGCGGCACAACGCGCGTGGAGCGTTGTGCGCATACTGGTCACATGTACTCGTATGTCGACGCGACAACACCTAATCTAATCTAATCTAGCAGCGTTTCTCATAAATGTTTTGATCGATTTTAACGATCACATACGCTGTTATGTTACGTTAGATCTTGGGTTAAGTAAGGCATATCGACGCAGTCACACGAAAACGTGCAGTTTTAATTTTGATTAAATTTTACTTATTTATAACAGTCACATAGAGGTAGGTACCAATAATTATGATTTATTTTCTAGAGAAAGAAAAAAAAATATTTTTTGTTATTCTCACCATCATTTAAATCTAAGTCATTAGGAAGAATGTTTTTCATTGAAACCATTTTAATTGTTTTTTTTACACTCAAATCAAATTTAAAGCTCGTTTAAAGAAGGCTTAAGGCGCCCAAGTCTAAACAATGCCACCTGGTGTGGTGTTCCCCCTTATATACCAACTGAAATCACGTAACCTACTTTGCTTTGAAACAAGATACTTAATTATTGTCCAATTATTTTTCATGCCCTTTTATTAAATACAGCTACAAGATTTATTGATGAATGCAAATTAGTTACTAGAGACTTTGTTGTGAGTTATTAAATTAATTATTATGCATTATCTGCCGACGCTAAGAAAAATGGCGGCCGTATTCACCAATCCAACGGAACTACAGCCAAAGAAATTTCTTACTCAAATGCTCAAGGTTGCTCAGCCGTACGCACAAAATTGTAGTTTGTGACTATGGTGAAATCCATTTTACTGAGCCTAGAACTTTTAGTGAGACGTCCGCATTGTCTTCTAAGGGTGACCGCACTGAAAACAGAGTCAAAATATTTTTTTCGAAAGTGCTCTAAGAAGTTTACATTATTTGTTTTGCTCTTCCTGAATGTGACTCCCATAGAGGTTAGCTTTCAATAGGGCAATCACATGGGCTATATTTTAAAATGCATTCGTAAACAATTATTTTTAATGCATTTGAAATCAGGAAGTTTCATATTTTTGTATGTCTTCGTATTTTATTGTTGAAATGACTTGTCTGAACTTTTGCATAGTCATCCAAAAGCTTTTTTTTATATCAGTTTAACAAATCAGATGAGTTTTTTAATACCAAAATCTTCTTCATTATGCTTATTTGAAAACCCATATCCTTAAAGACTCATTTATAAACAATACATTTATTTTTAATATTGAAGGGTAAATTTATTTTTGAGATGAATTTGCACATGTTTTACCACTTGGTGATTTAACCAAATTTTATACCAGCTTAAACACTAGTGAAATTCATGCGGAATATATTTTGACTAGTTAGAAAAAGAAGCAGAGCATAAATTTATGTCATATGTTGGATCCAAAGCTGCAATAAAACATCGAATGTGTTTTCAGCTTCAGATGAATTTAGAAAATAGTGTACTGTAAACGATAAACCAAGTACTTTATGGAAGTCTCTAATTATGGACGTGGAAATAAAATGATAAGAAAGAAATGGGAAACCATTCCCTCACCGATGAAGTTAAAGTTATAAGTTCTTGAAATGGTCTTAAACAATTGTAATATTGACGAACACGAATATACTACACTGATTTAAGTCTTTTAAGTTCACAAAACCACATTTATTCAATATTATTTTGAGAACAACAAAACCAACGAACAAGCGAAAAACCAACGAGCAACAAATTTTTTTAGACACAACACTTCTGTTTCAATTGTCAATTGTTTCAAACACAGTGTTTACAGAAATCAATTATTGTAAAATGGTTGGATAGGTAGAAACTGGGTGAAAAACATGAAGGTAAGAATCTACCAAATCATCAATTTGAAATCCAACACTTAGTATCTTCAATAGCCACTTCATATTCCTCCATCATTGCACAAGCAACATCTTCCGCTTTTTATGATGGCAGTAGGAGTTTTTCAAATATTTTCAGGTTATTCGTAACCCGGAAATGTTTGTCTTACTTTAAAAAAAAAAAATTCTTAGATAGACCCTCTGCACAGCATTCTCAATTACGAAATAGACACTAAAAAAACTTTATAATAGCTTGCGTGTTTCAACAGTTATATGAAAATAAACGTAGAAAACGAACCTAAAATCACTTACATTCTCTAGGACCCTCATACTGCTTCATTAAGCGGTATGAAGCATTTAGTTTAAGTAAGTACTTCTACCTCCATTGTGCAATAAAGACACCTCAAAACATGTGCAATTTTGTTCAGACAGCATTTTATCACCATGGCAATAATAAGTCCAGAACTTTGAGTTAATACTAATCATATATAAAAAAAATCTGCGTATTATTCAATGTACTTATTCGCTTTCTAAACTTGTAATGATGCTGTTGCTGCGAGCACACCATCAGTCTCAGCTTTTGCTGGCAGCCTTTTAAATAACAGGTATAATCCTGACAACTTTTCTACTTGATCTGGCTCTGAAAGGTATTCTGAAGTTACTAGTTCGATATGTAAAAAGGGCAGACTTTAAATTGAAAAGTTAAAGCGAGTAAAACAAAACGGTTCCAGTGATTTATTATGAAATATGTACATAACTTGTAAATTTAGTAATATAATTCTAATAACTTTTGAAACATGTTAATACTATTTGACAAAAAAACACAGAAAACTTAAAGAATAGTTTGTAGCTGCCATATCACAACGGTGCAGTGGTGGAAATAAATTACAACGGATTTTTTTTTTTTGTAGTCACTCAGTCAGTGTGAGTGAATCTTCCAGACACGATTATTTATTATTTTCAAAGCTTTTTTGCTTGATTGGTGAAAACGGCGGCTAAATCTCTGGCATTTGCATCACACACATATGCGTTTATCTTGAATAGTGTTTATCCTAAACGATAGGTGAGGAAATTTAATTTAAAATAAAGGTTAAAATTATTGAATATTCAGTAATAGACCGAATTTTTTTACAAAGTAACTAAGTAAATTATTTTGTAGATGATGAGTAGGTTCTCAGTAAATTGAAAAGAGACCAAGCCGTGGTTAAAATCTGAAAAACGAATTGAAAATGATTAAAGAGTATAAGCTTAAAAAATATATATTTGTGAAAAAAAAATAATAACTTTGCATAGGACCACAGTTTTTTTTTATGACTGACCGGTTTCGCTTAGCCTAAGCATCATCAGTATGTGTATGGAATATTGTATGATTGTAGTGATTTTTCTACATTTTATATTGGTTAAACAACCCGTCATATCAATGTTTTTTGTGTTTTCTTTTTATTTATTAACTTTTTGTTTCTTACATTATTTTTTTACATTACCTATCTCACTAGGTCATCAGAACCTGCTCTGAGGTAGGTGACAGTGAGTACAAGAATAGTATAAAATATATTGATGTTTGATACAAAATGCTAGATGATTCAACAGACACTGACCGTAAAACTCTCTTGATACATTAATTATTCCATATAAGATACTTTGACAGTAGGTAAAGTTGCAAGGCACTAAATCGTATAATGAATGACAGTGGATACTATACAAATATACATGCATTTTACATCTTAACAATCCTACGACTATTGATAGTGAGTATATTACCTAAATAAAAGATTTAAGAAATGCTAATTTTAAAGTAGTATATAATAATAGTTTTATTATAGAATTATGATGCAATATGTATATAATATCTTGTTATTGTGTAAGAGAACTGTAATTTTTTACGGTTGGGCATTTTATAAAGCTGCTCTATTTTGTCATGGAATTATTTTAGTTAGAAGCGAAGAACATCTAAGATTTTTAAAAAACCACGGTTTTTCAGAATTGGTCAATCATCTTATTGAATAAGATCATACCTTCAATCAAAGCACCGGTGCTCGTATTCTCCATTAAAATGGTCATGGCAACAGATTAAGTAATATAGAAGCACAAGAAATAAAGAATACTTTTCAAATTAAAAGTCACATTCTCAATAATCAGTTAAATTTGTCCAGTAGTCCAATTTTAGGTTTATCTCCCATACACTCACAAGCATTCTTCTACCGTCTTAAAAATGAGGATATCCGGAAAGAATGCAAGGCTTTTGTGAGCGTAATGAATAGCATCAAGAAAGGGACGCTTAGATGGTTTGGGCATGTAGAACGAATGAACGAAGAAAAAAGTGTGAAACGAATATATGGTGCGAAAGTGAATGGAAGAAGAAGTCGAGGATGCCCGAGAAAGACATGGCACGATCAAGTAAATCAAATATAAAGTAAATAAGAGTCAGAATAACAGAAGAGTATGTATGAGACGATGTATGAATGTAAATGAAGCAAGGAGTGTGTGCCAAGGCAGAGTCATATGGCGGTCCGTTTTCTCTGCCTACCCCTGTGGGGAAACGGCGTGATGGTTAGTTAGTTAGTTTGTTAGTTATATTTATGATTAACGTCGTAATTATGATTATTACCGAAGAAAAAGATTCGATATTTAAAGGAAACACCCCAAATCCTGCAAATTCCAAAGGTTTTTGGACACTCGTCGTTAATATTCTGAGGCTTCACATGGTAGAAGGGTCCAAATTCTCATGCCAATTGCAGAAATAGGCCACGTCTCTAATACTTTCACTCTAAAATCAAAAAATACTGTTTTGCAGGTCCATAATGTTTCTCAACACTACAAATTAAAACTTCTCTGCAAACAACAGCAAATAAATCAATGTGTCGTGTGAAATTAAATGTGAAATAAGCTACTATACTCCGTAAAATAAAAAGACAAAATTTTAAAGTTTTAAAACAACCGTTTTAAAGTTTATCACGACGATCACACAGCGTATGTTATCACCATGTTACCAGTCGACAATACCTTATTTAGATATAACGAATGCTTGAAAATTGGGGTTGATTAAATTAAAAAATATATTATATTACTATACCATTCCACTAATGATGGATCCATGACTGCAAGGGAGGTTTGCTTGGATAAAGGCTCCTACGCCCAACACCGCGTCGTGAACTATTAAATTCTTTCGCTTAATCGACTGCAATATATATGTACAAAAATTTTTTTTTTAAATCGCCACAGTTAAAAAACAGTTGAAAAAACTAATATGTATAGTAAAGCATTTAACAAACAAAACATTAATTACCTCAATTGTTTGATAAACATCGACACAGAGCTGTATGGAATTTACCTTAGAGTAACAATATATAGAGACCTAACTTTGCGAAATTTTGTCCGTACTTTTTGACCAAGCAATGACCAAAGGGTGTGGCCTAAACTCAGAGTAAAATCACTAACAGGGTTGTCACAAATTAAGTAAATTAGGTATTTTGTTGTGAGTAGGTAGTTGTAAATCATTAAAAAGAATGAATGTTGTATATTTTTTTGTTTATTCAAATATACATTAATCAATAAGATTATTAAAATCTTATTTATAGATAAAAATATAAACGAATTAAATTATTAGTACCGAACATTTTATAATACATATTATAAAATGAACTTCAGTTCTCCATCAACAAAATAGTTTACAAACAAAAGTAAAATAAAAAAAAAATGTACGGTGAAAACAGATGTTAAATCATTTTCTTAACCTTGGAGTAAGAATATATGGAGAGAGATCAATTTTTTTTTTCCTATATAAATTTGCGATAAATCACTTTCTCTGCGTTTTTACGTCGTACACCATGAGAGAGAAAGAGACACAAAAAATTTCACAAAACATGACACCGCTTTTAAGTATTGTAGGGATGTTTTCCGTCCCGCGTTATTTTGTAAGGAAATTTCGAATGCAGATAATAATAACAGTGAACTTATATAGCACGCGATGTATTATAAATTCATTTGTTTTGCACCAGAAATTTTAATGGTGGTGTCAAAACTGGTCAAAGATGTGAAAAAAATTGACCATAAAAACCTTTTGTATTGCCGAAGGTACTATCGAATCATATTGAGGCACCGCGAAATCCTTAAGACGGATCTTTACAAATGTTTTGTCGAAGTGGTTATTTGGGAAATGGACTGAGCAGATTGTGCTATGGTATTTAGGAGTCCAATTTTGCCTTCTCTTAGCACGAATCCATTTTTCTCGTCTTTTTTCGTCCTTTGGAAATCTAAAAATAATTAAATATATAATAATATTCCAATTTTGGCATAGCTGGGGACGCAACCGAAATCATAAAGATAACTAAGAGATAAACACTATTCTGTCTTTATCTGTTTGCCAACAATTTAGCGTTAGTATCATGAGAAAGAAAGAGACCGGGATACTTTCAGAAGCCGTACAAAATGGGGATTCCCCTTTGTAATGGTTTCTCATGTGACATCTAGTATATATCTCTAAGTTAAAAATATTACGAATCCACTAAAACTCATTTCAAACGGAAGTTTATTATATTGGAACGAATAGTCCAAAGATTAATTACATATTGGTGTAAGTTACTAGTTGTTTTGTAGGTTAGGATGTTAAATATTTGAGATCAAACTAAAAAAGACGATTTTTATGGTACATACGTGTGAAAACTGTTTTTTTTTGGCCCTTTTGTACTTCGATTGAAGCAACCAAGTATAGCACATATGGCCATGATGTTTTGTTAGATATCGGATAAAAAATAACTCAAGTTTTTAACTATTTACGTACTTTTGACAGTCCGTTCGCCTGACAGTCCAAACGTGAGTGAAGTTTGTGCAGATTAAAGAGTGGAGACATGACATTTAGCCCGCCCCAAATCGTGTATTGGTTTCAACAATTGTTTGTCTCTTTTTCTCATATGCTTATAGAACCGAGCATAAAGAAAGAGCTTTATTTTGCGAGTTTGTCAACGATTTGTCACAAATTAGTACGGTCTCTTTATATTGTTACTCTGAGGAATTTACAAAGAAAAGATTGGCAAAAAACACTGACAGCAAATCTTGAACTTCATTGTGAAACCTAAAACGCATATCCGATCGATAATTTAAAAAAAAATATTAGTATGTCTTTGAGAGGAACGCACTCGGTGAATGTTGCACTAAATGATCCATAGCATATAATTAGAAATTGGTACATGGAAATCGATAAAATATTTCAATGTAATTATCTAATTTAAAGTTTTTTTTTTTTTACTTTCTCAATATACATGCATATGAAATAATTTCTCTCGTGGCCTATGCCATATTTGAGAATGCTGTGTGGAGTGCATTTTTAAGGAAAAGAAGGAATGAACCTGGGTCTTAAAGAGGTCCACGTTGTGAGAGAGAGGAAACACAAAAGCTGGCACCCATTTCAAACCCGTGCTGTTGAACACAAGAACGAGTCGTAGAAACGACCGAATGTCAACCGTGAACAAATGATGGGCGCGCGTTTGGCGAGTTTACCGAATATGCACCGCTACCGAAGGGATCAATGACGCAAGTTCTTCGAAGCGTCTTCCATTGAAATACCGGTAGAATAGGAATAGCATTCCCACCTACCTCTGTGCTCCGAAAATTGCCATCTGTTTGTTAAGATAGGAGAATCTATCAAACGGACCACCCGTTTTTGCACAGAGTCAAGGGTTTTTTTTCAGGTATTTAGGGGCTCCAGAACAGAGGCGGCTTCAAAATTCAACAGTGGGGCGCACTTCTGCTAATATTTGAATATTGCTGTGAATCCTTTACTTTTATGAAACTTGTAGTCTTTAACTATAAAACATTAACACATTTTTAGTATAAAAAGAGAGTTCTTGGAATGAAAGGGGAATTTATGTTAAGTAGCAACCTAAAGAAAAAGAGGTATTAATCGCGTTAAAAGCTCAAAGTAAAATACCTTAAAGCAGAGAAATACGAGGATTTATTGACGATTTGCTCGATAATTCAAATTGACATCATCAAAAAGGCTTAAGATCTTCAAGAACACTGTGGCCATTGGATGTAAGTTATGTTAACTTATATCACATAAACTTGTTACTCTTAAAAAAAAAGATGTTGGGAACCTACTCAAGTCTTAGCTCCAGGAAATAACTTACCTCACTATTTGCAGATTATGGCAAACTATATTCTTCATCCTGAATTTTACCACCAATGGTTCCGATTCCGTAAAGATTCCGAAAGTCCGTAAACAAATTCAAAACTTTTGTGTTCAAAATTTTAAGCTGCATTTCATTATGTGTCGCCAGGATGACGAAGAATCCATCAACTGCTGTAAAACAAAAAAAAATACAAACTACTACAACCATGATTGAATACACGTTCAGCGCTTCAAATAGAGGGAATCCGTATTGATATTCATTCCAGATTGGTATAGTTATGTCGTGTTAGATAATTTTAGCTCTGAAATTCTTTTTCAAATCGACTTTGCTCGATTGAATCAGCGGTGTCATCCACTTTGATACTAAAGTAGTCATTCCTAGTGCTAACCAAACGAGTGGAACCCTTCTTCCTTTAGCAATACCTTCTTTAATGAACTTCCTTTCTCACTCTGGTTTATCCTTAGCTCGTCTGTACAAGTTGTTGATATCTGTTATTAATGTTTCGATCTTGTTTTCTTTGATATTAAATATAATTAACTTGATTAGATTGAATTGAGCTGTTACTAAAATTTGCATTTGCCTTGCAAACTCAGGAATATTAGCTTGTTTGAGGGCTACGCAACAGGAGTACAGTGCAAGGTAAGTGATTATTACAAACGACACCAAAACATATTTCTGAAAGGTCTGAAATATCTTTTTGTGCTTCTTTTTTGGGTAAGCTCCGCTAAAAATCATTCCGATCGTGACGACTTCAAAATGTTCTTCAAAAGTCTTGAATTCATCTTCTTAAAAGGAAGAAACAACATTAAAACCTTTAATTATTCAATAAAATTTAATCATGATTGGTTACTAGAATCGCATCGTGTTAATACTTTAAAAAAGATTATTTTGTTAATAAGTTCAACGCATAAACCATCGTAGAATCACTCGCGTACCACCATTTGGCAAACACTGACTTTCAGTAATGGGTCTTACAATTCAGGTTTTCAAAGGGATAATTGAAATACCGAAGAAACTCTTTGACGTGATAAATTATTCATTTAACAAGACACTGAGTATTTTTTAACGATTGGAATAGGTTTATAAATTAACTAATGTAGAGGGATATAAGAAAAAGATAATGAATTGCTAGCTAAAGTTACAAGTGAAAGACAACAATTGTTAGTGATCAAACAGACAGAAATGTTGTATCGTTTAGTATTTCGAACTCGATGCACTTTTCAAAAGTAAAAATAATTCACCTTGTCGGTAAGTACGTAAGTTTATATGTGCGAGTGTGAACTTTAAAAAAATTGGATCCAATGAATGTGTTCAGTTAACTTTAAATTTTTTTAATCTTTTCACATCCCTTCCTACTTTATAAGGTAGGTAACGTAACCTACGATATATTTATATATATTTTTTTTTATTAATTACAATATAACATTTTGAAAAAATATATGATGAAAAACAGACATGTTGAAAAACAAATAATATTTTATTCACAGTCCTCCTTACTAGGGATTCCTGTTCCGAGGGGGACTGTAGGTTGCTGCGTTGGTGTCGCTGGTTCTACGATTACTGCAAAATCTTCATAATTTCCTCGTCTTCATGGTTATTGATCCACATTTTTATGCTGCTCTTGAACATTTGCATCTCGGTGGCATCTTTTATATGTTTTGGGAGAGCATTATATAATTTGACAGCAGACATATTTCAACAGACATTTATCTAATTTTGGAGTGAGTGTATTAAAGCAGATTATATTTGTTCTTGACTAGTTAAATTACATCTGTTAATATTTTACTTGTTGAAAGTTAAATTTTAATTTACCCGAAAATATGTCTGTAAAATAAAGTTTATTTTTATTTTAACAAACCTGAATATACATTTTTTTAAACGTACCAACTATCTAACCAACACGCCTTTTTCTCGAATGGGTAGGCAGAGAGGATGGACAGCCATACAACTCTGTCGTGGCACACACTCCTTACTTCATTAACATTCATACATCGTCTCATGTATACTTTTCTGTTATTCTGACTCTTCACATGGCCCGACTCAAGTAATTGATTAGCTTGATTGTGCATGTGTTTTTTCCGTCGTCCCCGACTTCTACCATTCACTTTTGCGTAATATATTATTTTCACACTCCTTTCTATCTTCATTCGCCCTACAAACCCAAACCGTCTAAGCGTCCCTTTATTAATCCTATTCTTTACGCTTACATCAGCTTTGCCTTCTTTCCAGATATCCACATTTGTGACACGGTCTTAACAGTCACGGTCAAAAAAAAAAGGAATAATTCGTTAATATTCCCAAAATTACCATAATATGTGGGTATTTATAGTATTATTTTTAATAAATTACAGCCCCATATGGAACCTATTATAAAAAAACTAGGTATTTTAATCTGTTATTTAGAATTGAGCCGCTTTTAAATAGTTACAATACGCACGCTACCAGTAATTAATATATGCAGGAACTTTTAAAACATTTTTTTTTTATTCTCATTGAAAGGCGTCAAAAATCTGTTGTGAATCTAAATGTTTTATTTTCAAGTTTGTTTCTTCAGTGTGGAACTAAGCTCACGAAAATAACCTTATTTCAATAAGCCGTAAATTTTCCGAAAAATTGAGTTTTTAAATCTTTAAGCCGGCAGTCACTCTCTTCCGCGTAACGAAATCCGGTATTGCGAATTTGTGAAGCAGACGCGGACTTGGGTAATTGAAAAGGGTCATTTGAAAATTTCCCGTGGATTATTAATAGGAACGAAAAAAAACAACTCCCCACCCTATCCACCCCTCTGAACTACCAATATTTTTTGGTGTTTTTATTTAGTGAAATGTTTATACCCGATTTTTTTTAATTACTAAAAAAAAATGTTTTATACACTTTATCATATATCTTTTAAATAGTAATAAGTAAGTAATCCAAGCAAATCATATTTAAAAGAGTCTTATTCCATTTATTAAACTTAAAATGCCAAAAACCTTTTCTCAAAATCATAACCTCAGAGCAATAATATACAAGAGAGAGCGCTGCTGTAGTCAGTTTTTATGAGGTTTGCCGGACTCGGCTGAATCTGGATGTGGCTAGGACTAGAACTAGGGTATATATACATCTATTCATAGCTCATATCGATACAATGTTTTTGTTTATTCGTAAAACCACTGTTACACAGATTTTTTATAAACAAAAATATAGCATGTAACCTAATAAAGCGTTGAGGTATGTCCATTTAATTCACGCATCAAAACTTGGGGGCGGAGTCAACGGAGACGCGTGACACGAAGAACCTTCTTAAAATACTTTAAAGCGGTGTGATAATTTGTGAAATTTTGTAGTCTCTTTCTTTCTCATGGTGTACGACGTAAAAACCCAAAGAAAATGATTTATCATAAATTTGTATAGGTTGGGTAAAAATAATTTTCTCTTTCTCCATGTATCGTTACTTCAAGATCATTACTATATACCCACTACTATTAAAATCTACAAAAGACATTTTCAATAATGAAAATAATACTTTTTCATGCATATTGTTATATCTAATTTAAATAACTTATAACTAATTAAACATTTAGAACAATAAAATTACAGATGCTTAAGTTAATTGTTCTAAAATTTGTTGCACATTAAGATTTTGATTTTTCACAAAAACGGCGCTATACAAATTATCCAAATATTTTTATTATTATTATCACAAGGCTCGCCAGTAAACGGAACGAGAATGGTAGAAAGGGAGTGTTGTGAGATAGATCTCAGGGACCCATAACGTTGGTGAAGGGTTAACTTTCGAAACAAAATGAGTGTTTTTTTTAATAATATGAATTAGGAATTAATTTTTGAGAGCGACAGGGATTCGAATTCTAAATATTTTTAAAAAATTACAAGATCGATGATTTCAATAAATATTTTGCTTTTTATATTAAAGTTCGGTGGCTGAAATGGTTCAGATATCTGCTCGATAAGTAGAGGATTCTGAGTTTGTTTTAAATTAAAAACATAATTTATTTTATTTTATAAAATAACATATTGTTTAGTAATAAATTTATTCATGTTTTGAAGTAAAAAGTGGCGCAGGGGCGTGAAGCATCGTATGTACTAAAATGAGTTATTCTTACTACCTTGGGTACATATGTCGTCACAACTCATCCGGAGCGTTTAAATATGCTGTTAAAATAACACTTGCTTAAGAACACTTGACAGCCTGCATAATCGAGTGGTTAGACGCTCGACTACGAATCCAAAGGTCGCGAGATTGAACCCGGCGTGCGCAAATAAATTTTATTTACTTAATATGTGTCAAAACACATTTAATTGATATATAATAAAATATGGTATATTTGCAGCACGTTCCAGAGTGGTGGATACTCTAAGTATCGCCCTGGTGAAAGACCACCACTCAGAATTGAAACGTTGCTTGAAATGGCTTTAGCCGTGTTTGGTGACCAGATCTGAATAGCCAGGTACTTCCCAACCTTGCTCTTCCTCATCTCTTTCCCCTCACCAATACCTTCAGCCTAACAACATATTCCAATTGAGGTTGCCATAGTCTCACTGGCGCAAGACGGTTGGGAGCAGTTGAGACTCTTATGCGGTATTTACGTAAAAAAAAAGATAGATATAATTCTTGAACGACTAAAATTTTTAATTTAAATAGATTTATAAAGGACTGACTTTTTTTACTGAAATTCCTTACAAAAAAACTTATTTTTTTTAATATTAAGTTTGGATTCATAAAAACCATAAGATTTTAAGACCATACGAAGTTTTCAATAAGTACGCCCCTGGCTGGGGTCATTAAATTCAACTAGAAAAACTACGATTTTTCGCATGCGATGTTGCGCTTATTTCCTTTATGCCAAAAAACTTAACTATGGCTGTTCCACAATATCCATCGATCCATGTCGTGACCAAAGTAGGTACTGTTAGCCATAAACTATAAATAGTACATTTGGCGGGCTGTGGCCAATTATCGAAACGTCTCAAATTGGAAATGTTTTTTACGAATTCAACGAACTGAATTTGATAAGCTAATCATAAATATCGATTATAATTTTTTTTTTTGTTAAAAATTAAATATCATTACCTTAATTTGATTTATTCTGTTTTTCCTCTGTGAGTCTTCTGGTTCTAACTTTGAACATAGACTTCTCTCAAATGCCTCCAACGTTGCTTATTATCTCAACCTCATCTGAGATTTCAGTTTCACCAAGGATGATTTCAGCTAACAAGCCGGAGTTGATTGAAATCTAACTCATTAATATCGAAAATAAAAGATTACTAAATAAAGACAAAAATAAAATGAAGAATTTTTCTGGAAAATGGTAAAAATTATATTTTAATTTATTCATTTATATCCTGCTAACACACATAGCAATTCCGATGAGTTATAAAAACTCACTCTGGGACAAAGGAAATTGAAAAACTACATGAGTGACAACAAAATACAAAATACAGAGTAATCAAACTAACATAAATCAAACATAATAAGAAATGAAGTATAAAAAATTAGGTAATTAGTATTGATATGAAACAAAAAAAAAAAAATAAAAAAAATAGAAACAAACAGAGACATGTACACTTTACATTCCTCGCTGATGACATAAATAAAGGTTTTTATTTAAATAAGCATTTTTGTTTTCATTTATATCAAACAATAAGGGTAAAAAAAAGTGTAAAGCAAATTATAAAAAATGTTCTACAGATTGTATAACCGAGAAAAAATATTTTTCTGATATTTCTCAAAGAACTAAATAAAACTATCGGTTCAATTAGGCATCACTCTCATGAGAATTTTTTTTTCAGCTGATTCGTTTGTTGATTTACCTGTTGGCAACCAAAAAAATAAAACTTGATTCTTACATGCCGGAAGTTTTTCGTTTGATTTTCCTTCGGCTCCGGGGAATTCATTGACTTCCAACTTATAGGAAAAGCTATACGAAAAGTTTCCTTTTCTGTTCAAGGAAAAAATTAATTCCGAATTACGTAGATAGTGTGCTTTAGATCTAATAATGAAAAAAGTAATTAAACTTGGTATGGATTTATTAGTAGCAGAAATGTTTCAGATTTATTCCTGTTTTTCTTCAGCCTCGATCGGTTAACTGAGATAAATTAATTGATCTTTACAAATTTTACCACTAGCTTTACCGCAAAACTAAGTCGTTGGAGTAAGTTGTATTTTTAGAAAGCGATAAAAGTTTTATTAGTATTATGAAATAATAGCGAAGATAGTATTTTTTAGGTTGAACCGTATCAGGTTTTTTATCGGCATTTGCTCGGTACGTTTGACAGTGTACGATATAAAACAATTATTGAACTAAATATTTGTTCAAAGATATTACTTTGTTGTAAAATGTGATTTAACGGTCTTCATTTTTTAATTTTTTTTTATTTATAGTTTTTGTGTTTAATTTGTAGAACTCTATTTTAATTTTTATATAATTCAATAGAATTAAATTTAATATTATTATTGAGTTCTGCTATTTTACGTTTTTATTTTAGTTTTTAGTGACAGCTGTTTCGGCGTTTAAGGCCATTGTCAAACTGTCATAGTGTCACATTGTCAAACTGACAGTTTGACAATGGCCTTAAACGCCGAAACAGCTGTCACTAAAAACTAAAATAAAAAATGTAAAATAGCAGAACTCAATAATAATAATATTAAATTTAATTCTATTGAATTATATAAAAATTCATTTTTTAATATCTTTCGAAAATAAATCTTTGCGGAGGTATATAATTGGTGGTTTTAACTAGATATGTAATGAATTACATAATGTTAGCAATTACCATAATTTTGATAATTGATTGTGTAATAGTTTTACATAGTTGATTACCAATATGTGCATGAAACAATAATATATTGTTTACTGTCGAAAAAACCCAAAATTTTGGGTTTCGGTTTAGATGACTGCTATTACGCTTAAAGTCAACTATCAACCATTACAATATATTTAGGATGGTTAGAAAACATGTTAATTAAACTAAATATCCACCAATATCAAAATGCAATCACCATCTACATCCGAGACATTGATCACACTGGTGGCAGACAGTGTACCTATGCAGATTATATCTCTATAATTACTCAAACCAAGACCCTGAAAACTCAATTTACAACTTAAACCAAAAAGAGTAAAATAGTTGCAAAGTAATTTTATCTTAGCAATTAATAATTTAGTTAAATTCTAACGGACCATTGTCCAATTACATCTCCATCATAACTCAAGCCAAAACTCTAAAAACTCAATGAATGACTTAATCCAAATTGCACTAAAACAGCTGTAACGTCATTTTATCTTAGCACTTCGTTATTAAGTTGTATTCTAACGGACCGTTGTCCAATTAGAATACACGAGCAACAGAAAAAGAACACTACGTACATAATATATGAATGAACCAATGATAAAAACATACATTTTGAGGAACATTCAAAGCAAATCCTGACAAGGTTTTGGAAGAGTCCATGATGTTAAACTTAATGAATGATATTCTTTGAACTATTATCTCATTTTCGTAAAGAATGACAAAAAATATTTAAACTGGTAAGAAAAATTTCAAGGCTCGATAATTCAAGTTAATAATAGAAGCGCTTCCGTAGTCGATGTTCAGCTTAATACCACAATGCGGACCATCAGGGTTACTCAGAAATCAACTACTCTGCCTTGGTTTTCCGTACTTGCAAATATAACCCCGCCAAATAAAATAATGCACAGGTCGGGCATCCAAAAGTCAGAGGTTTGAAATTGCGGTGCGCTGCAGGTCACCGGACATGTGATCAACGAATACCTGCTATATTCATTACCCGACGGAGTTGATGGGGCTTTGAGGCGTCGCCTGAGGCCTTAGACTAGTTCGCAGACCTAGATTTTCCGTACATACGAAATAAGAAGACCGTCAAAATGGTCAAGTCAGTATCGGATAAGGTTCTAGCTTATCTAAAAGTTACTCCTCCTGACAATAATGTTACCGTGTAGTTTTTTTTTCAGTGTCGTCAACTTTATATGAACTGTATGGTACTGAGGCATTGTACACCAGATGAAGACGGTGGCAAGGAATCAATTATTTGATTGGATAATAGAATAAACGCGTCATAATGATATTTTTCCTTTGCGTCCGTCAGAGGTTGTGAACATTTTAATTTTTTTTTTTTTTTGCCTTGATATCTCGGATGAAATAACGGAATGCTCTGAATATATGTTTCAGTGCAGTTTTCATAAAATACAAGTAGAAACTTTTTATAATATCTTGTTACATAGACAACCCAATTTATTTCTGTACAAATAATTATTTTTGATGCTCTGCACTGCTGAAAAGTGACATCTCGTCCAAATATCATCGCTGGAAAGTCAAAAAGGCTTAAGCAACGCTGTGGTCAAAAATGAGTTAAATATTCAGTTTTGATCAGTTTTTCTGCATCGAATGCTCTGACTCTCTTTTGATTTTGAAGACTTCTGTGGCCTTTCAGCCATCTTAAATATATTTACCATTTGGGAGAAGTCTTTACTTAAGCGACACAAGTTTGGTCTTCTAGTGTTAACTTCTCAAAATGGCGCGTCAGCCTTTTTGTCTTTCCGGCAAGGATATATTGATATTGTAAAATCTTTATTTCTTATTGACAAACTTTTTGTTCCAAAATTCAAATACTTACGCATCAAATCACTTTTAATTTTATTCTCGTCTAGAGTGGTAGACACTCTCAGTATCGCCCTGGTAAATTATCACCATTCAGAATCTAAACTTTAATTTAAATGGCTCAACCATTGTTTGATGGCCAGTTCTGATCAGCCAGGCACCTTCCAATCTTCCTCTTCCCCATCTCATTTCCATTCTCATTTCTTTTACCCTCACAATATACCCTTATCGGAGATGCCATAGTCTCACTGGTGCCGGACAGTTAGGACTCTTGTGCGATAACATTTTTTTTTTCAATTTTTTTAAATGCACCACAAGAATTCACGTTTTATTCGTACTTTCAAACAATATCTTTATTTTTACCACTATTTTTTTACAATCATAACTTACCACTTTCACTTTAAATAAGCTTCATCGTGGTAGTATATAAAAACTTACAACTAGGAATAATTGAATACGCTTATTTTTCAAGGGAGGTTTACCTTTTCTGCAATGACTTACGAGTATTAATATCGTTCAAGATCAACAGTTCAACTTTGTCTCTCCCGAGTCTAGTTGGAAAAAAATCCGTTGAACTTAAAAACAATCTTCGATGTAATAACCGTTTATCGACTGTTTTTTTTGTTAATCATTTTACTATTCAAAGTTTTAGAAACACATTGTAAGAAATTATTATTAAGTAGTGAAAAGAAATAAAATGACAATAAATGAAATAAATAGTGATCATATTCTGTTGTTGAATATTATAATTATTAAGATATTTCACCATGTTCGTAAGTTCTTAGTGTAAAAAAGACATTGTTTATGAATTATTTTTCACTTAATTAAGTGAGAAAAAAAAATAGTGAAAAACCGTTAAATAAGATTAATTTTAGGAAGGTATGTAAAAAAATATTGTAAAATGAAAAATGTACATATTTCATCCAACAAATATTTTTTTGACTATTTGCATAATTATTATTGATTGATTGAAAAGTTATCTGCAATTTATTTTTGTTTAAATTGTTATTTGTTTCCCAATTTCCTTGAGGTAAACTGTTGCTTAGAATTTTCAAAGAATTATGGATTGATAAAAATGACAGTATTTAAAAAGTTTTCGGTAGCTCTATTGGCAGAGAGGTTACTCCCGGATAGAGTAGAGGTTCCGAGTTCATGGTTCGGACGCAAATTATCCATTAGAGGATATTCTTAAATAACGTATTTTTTAATTGGTAATGGGTAGATATACATTTATGATATTTATGTTAGATCTTCACAAATATAGTACCACACACTTCTATCTCACGCAAAACTTCTTGTTTTATTTACATTAATTAATTCATTGAATACATCGAATTATACATACTGTTCTAATAAATATATAAATTGACTCTTTACTATTGTCTATTCGAAGTAAACATCGAAATATAGTGTTTTTACTGTGCAATTTCTTTCTGGGGCGTCCGCGACGATTTGACTGACTCTTTACTTTTGCCTATGTGTAGTGAACATCGAAATATAGTGCTTTTATCGTGCAATTTTTTTCGGGGGCATCTGCGACAATTTGACTATTTCTTTGATTTTGCCTATTCGAAGTGAACATCGAAATAAAGTGTTTTTACCGTGCAATTTTTTTCTATGGCATCCGTGACGATTTGACTAACTCTGTACTTTAGCCTATTCGAAGTGAACTTCGAAATATAGTGTTTTTATCGTGCAATTTTTTTCCTGAGGCGTCCTTGACAATTAATCATTTAAAAGTACATTTAAACTAACTAACTAACTAACTAACTAACTAACTAACTAACCAGGGGTAGGCAAAGAGGACGGACCGCCATATAAGTCTGTCCACACTCCTTGCTTCATTTACATTCATACATCGTCTCATACATACTCCTCTGTTATTCTGACTCTTCACATGACCCGATTCAAGTATTTGATTTACTTGATCGTGCCATGTATTTTTCGGGTGTCCTCGACTTCTTCTTCCATTCACTTTCTCATCATATATTCTTTTCACACTCCTTTCTTCGTCCATGCGCTCTATATGCCTAAACCATATAAGCGTCCCTCTCTTGATCCTATTCATTACGCTTATATCAGCCTTACATTCTTTCCGGATATCCACATTTTACAAGACTATTTTTTTAAATTATAAATTTTGAAAATAAAAGTTATCGAGTGGCAATTATTCGCAGTTTTTTTTTAGATCATTGTATTCATATTCACAAAGGAAATTTTCACTTATAACTTTTGATAAATATACCTATAACTCGAAATTTCTCTCTATGAGAAATTATTCTAAATTGTTGATCGCTCGAATATGAAATGAGAAAACCAAACCTTATTTCAGACCGTTAAAATGAAGATTAAAATAGCAAAATAAAAAAAAAATATTTCGAAAAAAAAAAAAAAGCCACCGTAATTTTCCTAACAACAATAAAAAAGGTTTTTTTTGTTTCTTAAAAATGAGGACGACCCTTTACTTAGGTCTCAAATTGTTTGGCGAATCTTTTAGAAACGAATAAATATTAATCGAGTTTTTTTTTTAAATCGAACGAATTTTGTTATTATTTTAAGTAATTAGAAATTCATCAATAGAAACCTTTAACTAAAGTTTTTTTGAAAACATTTTCGTTCGATTGAACTTTATTTATTATTTTGTTAAAGAATTTTGGAATCATTTAAGTCGTCATTTTTTTTAATATAACATTTCGATATAAGTAATCTGTCTTTATAAATGGATATATTTGAATAATCATCACTACCTTGTTACTTCTCTAACATATTAGTTACTCCCCAGGAGATGTTATTTACACGGTTTATTTATTTAATTACTATTATTTATCTCAAAACACATTTAATCATGTTGCTTTGAGACTATCGCTATCTCAATAACATGTAATAATATGTATATTTCTTAATTATGTCGACATATTTTCCATTTGTTTGTTTTGTTAGTTTCATAACACCATGCTTTACCACAAGCTTAAATCCACAGCTACTGACGGCATTATATGCTATGTATTGCCTACGTTCAGAACCGCCGCTAGGAGTGCCGCCGCCTGGGTGCGATTTACAAAATACTTTTTTTTAGGTACAGTGTTTGGAGGATTTACAGGATTTTGATGAATTTTCTCCCGAATATATAACAAAAAGATATAAACTATGGAGGGTATTTTAGATGAGTTAAAGAAAGGCCAACAAATCATTTGACAGCCGAGCAGTTATAATGTGGCAAATATCAATTGTGTAAAAATGTTGGGAGTGCATTGACGTGTTTTCCGGCTGTGCGCCGGTATCAAAAATATCACTGACGCGAGCGTATTTCTTTAAAATACCAGTAGAACAAAGACAGCATTTTTACATAACGTCTACTCTCCGATGATTTTAATCCGTCCGTTAAGGTAATGGAAGCTATCAGGCGAATCGCCCGTTTCTGCACGGAGTCATTTTTTTACATATGAATTTATGTAATAGGACATATTAGTTTGAATAAATGCATCGTCTTATTCTTTTGTTTACGCATGGTGGAGAGTTCGTAGAGCACATTTAAGTTTTCTAGCCAGTCTAAGGTCTCAGGAATTGCGCTGTGGATCACACTAATTCCGCTGGGGAACGAATGGAGCGGGAATTCTTTGACCAAGTGTTGACCTGCACTGCACTGCATTTGCAGATGACTGATTTTTAAGGCCTCACATATGCGTCATGTAGGCATAATGATTGTGGGAGTACCTTATCATATTAATGTAGAACCATAATTCACGAGACTGTCTCTCTCTGGGTGTGGGATGGGTAAGTCTCATATCAGCCGATTACCACTCAAATTTTTATCTACCTTCTCGAGTGAGAGCGAGGCAAATGAAAAATCTTGGGACCACAGTAGCATACAGGGTAAGATATGACATCAGATTATAACCTGATCATTTTTCCTCGAAAAATACAAGTAAGGTCGGCCGCCCGTGTGCGCGCACCTATTGCACGTATTTCTGACCCGTCCCTAGCCACGTGCGATGTGTTCTTTAAGAAAATCATTTCTGAAATGAAGTTTGGAATATTAATGTTTGGGGAAAGCTTCGTGCGTTATTGTTAATTTACCTTGTTTTGGTACAAACGCAATTGCCAAACTGATGGTTCATAATATAAAGGATGTGTTACTTCGGTCAATACAAAAAACGGCGAAGTGTTAAATTAGTTTTAAAAGGCAAAAAAATAAATTATTATGATTTTAATCATTTCGTCTTTTTTTTTTTACAGTTCAACACATATTTTGAAGCTCCATGCTGATAATAAAAAAAAATTAAGAAATCAGAGGAATCTAAAAAGAAAATTCTCTCGATGGTGAGGTCTGGCATCATGAAATTGCACAACTTTTGCTGCTTGGAATTTCTAGGTGAACACAAAAGTTTTTAAATGGCAACATTATTATCGACATAAGCTTAGTAGTTTTGAATAAACGTGTAACTGAAAATAAATACAAGACCCCTTATTAAATATATATTATTTTTTTACGTGAATACCGCACCAGAGTCTCAACTGCTCACAACCGTCTAGAGCCAGTGAGACTATGGCATCCCCAAATAGGGTATGTTGTGAGGCTGAAGGAATTGGGAAGGGGAAGGAGATTGGGAAGAGGAAGGTTGGGAAGTACCTGGCTATTCAGATCTGGTCACCAAACACGGCTAAAGCCATTTTAAGCAACGTTTCGATTCTGAATAGTGGTCTTTCACCAGGGCGATACTTAGAGTGGTAGATACACTAAGTATCGCCCTGGTGAAATACCACCATTCAGAATCGAAACGCGTTGCTTAAAAATGGCGCTAGCCGTGTTTGGTGACCAGATCTGAATAGCCAGGTACTTCCCAACCTTTCTCTTCCCCATCTCTTTCCCTTACCCACTATTTTTAGCCTCACAACAAATTCTAAATTGAGGATGCCATGGTCTCACTGGCTCTAGACGGTTGGGAATAGTTGGGACTCTTGTGCGGTATTCACTGTAAAAAAAAGAAGGTATTTAGATCATGTGATGGTTAATTTAACGATAGTTTGTTAGTTTTGTAAAACGCTCTTATGGTGAAATTTCACAAAAATGGCGCTTTATAAATTAGCTAAGTATTATTATTATTACATAGTTTTTTTCTGGGTTTTACCTTAAGTGATATTGATGGTTTTAAAAATATACAATTCATGTTTACATTTTAATTTTTAATTTCGCTCCTATGCCCCAAATCGTAAAAAAATAAAGTAAAAATAATAATAAAAAATTTTAAAAATTAAAATAATTATTATAATTTTAAGTTAATAAATGCGTCTATCTGATAGGACCTGCCAAGTAAGTGTGTTCCTGTATATTTTCTTATTTAAACTAGGAATTAATATGTAATAATAGAAAATAAGATCTGAACAGCGTCCTTGAGGTGAATTTTCACAAAAACGGCTCTATACAAATCATCAAAATATTATTATTATTATTATTTATTTTTAATTTTAGTTCCTAAATGTATCTTCTACCGTTATGTAGTCGAAATATTGTCGCAAGTTACAAGCATTGCTCACAGTCGCTCGAGTCTGTCGCACGCGCCACAGTTCCTAAACCGTTAACATTGTTTCTTACTCTGAGATTGCTGCCTAATTATATTATTATATGTTAATACTAATTTATTAAACCGTAGCGCAAACAACAATTAGCTATCCTAACCAAGGCCATAGGTACTCTACCTATGTTAACGAAAAATTCAACTGTCTCTAAAAAATATTTATTAAAAATGATTATGTTCATTGACTAGTAATTAAGACAAAAAATATATTGTGATAGATCCTGCTGACAAACCACTATGTGACAGCTTTACAAAACTAACCATTACGCTGTTCCCCGCAGGGGTAGGCAGAGAGGACGCCAGACTACTCTGTCTTGGCACACACTCCTTCCTTCATTCGCATTCATACATCGTCTCATACATACTCTTCTGTTATTCTCACTCGTCACATGACCCGATTCAAGTATGTGATGTACTTGATCGTGTCATGTTTTTCTCGGGCGTCTTCGACTTCTTCTTCCATTCACTTTCGCATCATATATTATTTTCATATTCCTTTCTTCATTACTTAGAACTTACTAAAATCATTAATATTCCATTCAAAATCACACATTAAATACATTGCACATTAAAGTTAAGAGACAAAAATAGATCATGCGATAAGAGAATCAAAAAACTAGAGGAAAAACACCACCACGAGGACGTCAAATAATTATTTATTATATCTGGAAAAATAACTTATTTAATAACATGGTACTTATAATTAATTTTCCCTGAGTAAGAATCCATCATAAAATGTAATCTCACACCAAACATTGTAAGATTTAGCCACTCAACTAGTTTCATCGTAAACATGAAAAACAAACAATAGATAACACAGACTACCTTAGAGTATTTTCCTATCGGTTGGTAATTTTATTTATAAAAAAAAACACTAGTACTTACTCTCCAGCTAACAAATAATACGACGTCTTTTTGTATTCGTTGTTTTTTTTTTTAATTTTGCTAGTTTATGGTGGAAATTACGGAATAATTTAGATTTTTTTAAAAAACAACATTTTTCTTGGACAATTCAAAAGAGAAACCAAAGAGTAAAGTCAGTATGAAATATTATAAGTGATCATTTGAGAAGTCTTCTAAAAGTAAGATTTGGTGAGAATATATTGTAGTACTAACGAAGTATTTAATTCTGAAAACATTTATTCACTTAAAAGAGTGAGGGATTTCATATTTGTAAATAATTTCGTAAAATCAATAGGCAATGTTTTAAAAAAATATTTATATATGTGTATTTTTTAAATCATTTTTTTAATTTTATTTAAAAATAATTATTATTATTTTTTAATTTTTTTTTTTAAATAATTTTTAGTTAAAAGCTCTGCGATGTAATTATTTCGCCTTCTGAGGGCATTATCAAACTAGGACAGTTAACCTAAAAATTGTTTAAAAAAAATATAATAATAATATTATTTTTTTTTTAATAAAATTAAAAAACCTAAAAATTAAAATTGAGTTCTACAAAATAAACTTTTAAACGATAAAAATATATATATATAAATAAATATACATATTTTATCAAAAGTCAGATATTATTACTTCTCACTGTCTAAAAGCATTGCTTTTTCGTCATGAGCGATCAAATATCAATTTTACTCTCATAAAATAAGACGAATTATAATATTTTTGTAACAAAGGTAGGTATTAAATTCATTATATTGTCTGGTGAAGCAGATGAGTAATAAAAAAAATCAACTAAATTTTAAAAACGTTATAATGTAAGGCAAGGTAAAACTTTCAAGGACAAAAAAATATGACAAATTAAGTAACGTAGATTGTTAAAACCAAAAAAAAACATTTATTTACCGGGTCATAAAACTCTATAATTGAACTTTAACAAAAATTTATTAAACAAACTCATTACTTTTATAAATTTAAAAAGTTATTGGAATGTAGTTAGGAAAACATTTTGACTTATTTACGTTTTTTATATTTTTAGTTGTATCTTAGAGCACACAACAATATGATTTAACTCAGGATATATATATATTTTTTTTTTTTTGAATAAACGAAACATTCAGAGGAAGTTTCTAAATCCTTATGCTGCTTTCCTTTAGAATTCATTTTTCCGGTTATGCCAGTTTTTTCCGGACTGGCGTGATTGCTAAATGTATTTTTGTAAGATCGAGTTAAAACTTGTTGGTATTTCGGGAAAGTTGAAAAACTTTCGTGAATCGAATTAAAAAGTTAAAATCCAGAATACGGAAACGTTTGCTGAGGAAGTGAAATGGTAGATATTATATCACAAGGAAGGAACGTATTGAAAACAAATTTGTGTTTCAGAATCACTGCCCAAATATCGGTTTTAGAATAATGTTTCTTTTCTATCGAAATATTTTTTAAGTTGTTTTTTTCGTTTTCAACTTTTATTGTAATATTTCTTTAGTTGTATTTTTTTTCTTACAACTTTACAATCGATTGATTTTTAAAAAGGTATATTTAGCAGCCTTCGAAAATCGGATGCATTTGATGAGACATTACGACCTAATCCTTCCATTTTTTTCCTTTAATATATTTAGTCAGACTAAATCTACAAAAGAATATATGAAATATCGCGAGGAAAATGTTTTTTACTCGTTTTTCTTATAAGACGTTAGATGTAACTTTATTCTCCAATTTACAAAATTTTAAAAAATTGTTGTTTCTCACACTTCCTCATTTTTTTTTTAAACCACGAAACTTACTTATTTTACTAACTTTCAAGAGAAAATCTCAACATTATTATATTTCCAAGTTAATATTTACTTTTTAAAGCGTCATTTAAAGCAACAAACATCAATTCAGTATAATATATATATATATATATATACAAATTAAAATGCCCAATACATCATAACGCCCCTAACTTCATTCCAATCCGTTCGCCATGTCATTGCGGAACAATTTGGAGAGATTATACTATCGTGACCTCATCTAATATAAAATCTTTTGTAGCTTTTATCACTTTAACTTCAGTCCATTTTCACAAGTAAAAAAATCAATCCTTAAAAAAAACATTCTTTGTAATGTCCTTTTAAAATATAAACTATGTATTTTGGATTCTGATGTGTAGTTACACACTCACATTTCATCCCCCGTCACGATAGAGTCCAGAAAAACTATTCTCTCCTGTTCAAAACGATCTAAAAATTCCGCGCGTATTTTGCATGGACGGGAGGTGGCGGGAGCGCGCGTCGACCTCTCCATCGGAAGAATTTATGTGACTGAAAAAAATGGTCGACAAATACGCAGGACCAAATAAACTGACCTTTAGGATCCCCTCTGTACGCCAGGTGTGCCAACTTCTAAGCCGAAAATTACCCCCGGCCTTAGGAGCTCTTGTAAACTTACTTTCTGGATGACCGTTGTACATATCTATCAGGATGGCAGAGGTTTGGTTTAATTTTTTCGGCCATAAATAGCTAAAATCTTAGATTAAATCATTCATAACGCAAGACTTTTAAAAGAATTTTACCGGTTTTCCACTGTCTATTTTTGTACGCATATTGCTTTATCAGATGATTTATTCTAAAAAAATGCCGCCTTTGTGACCGAGACATTTATGACGAAAATAACAGCGTTACCTTCAAATTGGACATATGTTAGTTGACACTTTAATATATGATGTTTTTTCAGTATTTAAAGAAGCATTAGACAACACGGAGTCTGCGTAGTTTAATGTTCTGTTATCTCAGAGGAAGATTCTTAAACTGTCTGCATACCTAAAAAGATATTTTTATTATTTAAAAAAATGTTACATAAATATTAAAAGTCCCATTAAACTGCAAGATAGCAATTTGTCAAACAATAAACAAATATAAATATATATATATATATAAACATCTGTATATATATATATTTTTTTTATTATTATTTTATAACTAAGCATTTCTGGTATCATTTTCGAAATGCTAATAAAAAATATTTGATTTTTATGATTTAGAGAAAAATAAACTTTAATTTCGAAAGTAAATCAAATCAGTAATCATTAAACAAAAACATCAGAAAAACACGTCAGAAAAGAGTTTTTTTATTTTATTTTTATATGAATATCACACAAGAGTCCCAACTACCAGGAGCCAGTGGGACAATAGCATTCCCATTTGGAGTATGTTGTGAGATCGAAGGGAGTGTGCAGAAGAAAGATATGGAAAAAAGAAAGGTGGGGAATTACTTCACTCTTCAGGTCTAGTCACCAAAGAATTGAATTGAATTGAATTTAAACACGGCTAAAGCAATTTTAAGAAACGTTTCGATTCTAAATCGTGGTATTTCAGCAGGGTGATACTGAACGTACCTACACTCTGAAAATATTTAAATAAATTAACGTTCGGTATTTATAGTTTTTGTGTTCAACAGTTTGACAATGGCCTTAAACGCCGAAACAGCTGTCACAAAAAACAAAAATAAAAAACTTAAAATAGCAGAACTCAATAATAATAATATTAAATTTAGTTCAATTCAATTATATAAAAATTAACATACGGTGATGAAAAATAATGTTGATTAAAAATCTTGATTTCTAAAATAAGCTTTTATCATTTTATTTATTCAAACGTGTTTCGCACAGAATACATTCATGTTCGAAAAACATAGTATTTTTTAATGTTTGATAATTAAATCTTATACGGTGAACTCTGGCGTGGTCAAATTTGTGTAAATCTTTTACTCGAATTTTTTTTACTTAATGCAACTATTTTTAGGTGACGTCATTTCTGTCGTGAACTGCGGATATTTTAAATATTAATTTTATTTTTAACTAACATATGTATTATGTACCTAGCAACGTAAGAATTGTTGCTCCCTTACCGGATACAAGAGCTTCTTTTTTATAAGGCTTACAAAACCAAAATGCTTAAAATTATTTTTTTCGCAAATATTTGTAAGAATGTGGTTTTTATATTTTAATTAGAAAAAAAAATTACTGGAAAAAGGATGACAAATTGCCACATAAAAAAAAAAGATTTTCGAACGAAACTGGCTGGTAAACATTCAGTTTAATAATCACAAACGTTTAAAAATAAAATATTATCATTATTTTTTTTAAATAGTAATAATAAAAAATAAATAAATACATTCAACCTGAGAATCTCTGCTTATCGCGTGCAATAAAATATTAATCAACTTGCAAGTGTAATTTTCTGAAGCCAGTTGTAGCGTAACTTCACTAATTTAAACTCATTTTTAGTTTATTTCTAATGTCGGTCCTAACTTTTATCCATTGTTATCGTTAAAATCAGTTTGCTGACAAGTTAAAGAGGTAAAAACCTACTGTTGAGCTCAAACCCCCATAGTTTAATTGAGTAGTATACATTATAACAAACTAAATCTTGTTTAACTTAATGTTGTATTTTAAATTATTTGTCTTATTCAAGAGATAAGGCGATATAAGTGAGTTGTTGGCGTGCTTCTGTGCTGAAGAAAGGGAATTTAATTTCGGGTGGAATTGATCGAATTGAACAATCTGAAAGTATGTTGCCTGTTGTATGCTGATGACGCAGTGATGATTTCTGACAGAATGGAAGATCTACAGTTTCTCGAGTTCATCGTAGGATGAACGAAGTATGTATGCAGAATGAGTTGATGATGAATGCAAGTAAGTTCAAAGCCATGCTGTTTGAAAGAGAGAGCAGCAGAACAGAGAATGATGAATATTTGAAGCAAGTGGATGAGTTTGTGTATTTAAGAAGAATGCTAGAGAAACGGAAAAGTTGATAAGGATATTTAAAGAAAGGTGAATGCAGGAAATTCCATTAATGGAAGACTGAACGCTGTTGGCACAAATAAGAAATTGTCCAAAGAAGCGAAAATAGCAGTGAAGCATGGAACTGGCAGAGGTAGGATGAAAGTAAACGGAATGCTATGGAAATGAGATCTCTGAGAAATATGTGCGTAAAACCATAATGCAAGGTTTATGTAAGCATAATGAATAGGATTAATTAAGATAGTGAATATTACGTCCGACGAAGACATGGCAAGATCAAGTGAATTAAATACCTGAATCGATTTATGTGAAAAGTTATAATAACAGAAGAGTATGTATGAGACGATGTATGAATGTGAGTGAGGTAAGAGTGTATGCCAAGGCAGAGTCGTATGGCGGTCCATCTTCTTTGCCTACTCTTGCGGAGAAACGGCGTGATAGTATGTTAGTTAGTTGATCTTTTTTTTAACGAAAATGGTTATTGAAGAAAAAAAATATTTGAATGTCGAAAAATCGTATGTAAAGTGACAATATCAGTTTTCTTTCAAATCAGTATAGTAAAATCAACACACTCCTTGGTAGTTTCTGCTCAATGATTTGCCTAATATCTCGAAACTGTATACGAGGTTTAAATTTATCTCCCTACAAAATCTCTGTTGCTCCAATATGCGCTTGGTTAGATAAAGGTTTAGTTGAGGTGGGGTTACATATTTCAAATATATGAAGATGAGGTTAGATTAGGTCATCCAATTTATATTAGGTCAAAAAATATATCAAATATGTAAATATTTTTTGTAATTAATACCGCACAAGAGTCCCGACCGCTCCCAACCATCTAGAGCCAGTGAGACTATGGTATCCCTAATTGGAGTATGTTGTGAGGCTGAAGGTAGTGAGAAAAGTAAAGAGATAGGGAAGACAAAACTTGAGATGTACCTGGCTATTCTGATCTGGTCACCATACACGGCTAAAGCCATTTCAAGTGACATTTCAATTCTGAATGTTGGTATATCTCCAGATAAAAACTTGAAGTATCTACCACTCTGAAACGTGCTGCAAATATACCATCTTTTATTTTAAATGAATTGAATGTGTTATGACACATATTAAATTTTTTTTAATTATTTGCGCACGCCGGGCTTGAACCCGCCACCTCTGGGTTCGTAGTTGAGCGTCTTACCACCCGACCACGGAGGCCGTAAAATTCTAAGATTCAAATTCGAGATAGTTCTAAATTTATCCCCAAAAATTTTTCTCGTTCCGTCACAGGTTACCAAAATAATGGAGAGTATACAAAAAATGTTTAAACTTTTCAAATCACAACATAATTTTAAAAAATAATTAATGAAAAAAAAATGTAATTCTCCTGATAAAGCCATAAAGTACATAAATGGAGTTTAATCATCATTTGACTTAAGTTTTTATAAAGAAAAATAAAGTTCACTTACTTAACTTAATTGACTTAATTAAATAAAAACAGAAGATAGAAGTTCTTTTTGTTCTTTAAAAGTTTTTAAAGCATTTTTTGCCGAAGGTTCGGGAAAGAATTTGAAAATTTAAAATGAAATATTATTTTTATTCAAAAGTAAAAAATAAGCGTGTTTGAAAAATTCTTCAAATTCAAAGTGTGCTTAATTGAAATAATATAAAACCTCTTGAAATCTTTGAATGAGATCTGAAAACCTATTATTATTGTTGACTATTTTTGGAAACGAAAGTGCAAAAATTATGACAAAAAGTAGTTCCGGTCTAATCACGGTGTATGCGCGCGCAATTTATGCGAATGCCAAAATTATATCCGCTCTTTTCGTTGAAAATTGCTCAAGTTATGTATTTGTGCACCAGTGGCGTGCATTATATAGTAACGGATACCTGTATCCATAACTTTTATAGCCATTTTTCAACGTCACTTTTTATTAGCTATTTACCAAAATTAAGTATATTATGATAATGTAGTCTCCTTCAACGGAAGTAATCTTCCCAACAAACCTTCCATTGAGATGCTTGGTGTAACCTTAAGTGACCAGTTAAGGCACCGGGGCTCCATCGAAGCCAGAGTAAAGTTAGCCTCTCAGAAGTTGGGCGTGTTGTACAGGGCCCGCAGATACTTCAATAGTACACAACTGCTGACCTTGTACAAATCGCAAGTACGCCCCACTTTTGAATTTGGCAGCCACCTCTGGTCTGAAGCCCATAAATACCTGAAAAAAACCCTTGATTCTGTGCAGAAACGGGCGGCCCGTTTGATAGATTCTCCTATCTTAACAAACGGATTGCAAACTTTGGAGCACAGACGTCAGGTGGGAATGCTGTCCTTGTTCTACAGGTATTTCAATGGAAGATGCTCCGAGAAACTTGCGTCATTGATCCCTTCGGCACCGGTGCATAGTCGGGAAACTCGCCAAACGCACGCCCAATATTTGTACATGGTTGACATTCAATACATGAGAACGGGTCACTTTTACGACTCGTTCTTATGTTCAACAGCTCGGCTATGGAACGATTTGCCGGCCTCTGTGTTTCCTCCCTCCTTCAACATGGGCCTCTTCAAGACCCAAGTTCACTCCTTCCTTTCCTTAAAAAAACCCTCCACACAGCATCCCCAAAGATGACATAGGCCGTGAGGGAAATTGTTTTCCTCAAGGCCTCCTGTGTGGAGTTATTGTAAAAAAAATTTTTTTTTTTTTATTATATTCAGGTAATATTACTAATATTCTACGATATTTGAATGATTTTTTACTACATTTCTCAAAAATTCCCTATGTTTTCCTGTTTTTTTCTGTAATTCACTAGTTTTTTACCACTTCTTAGAATGTTTTTATTATATTTCGGCTTATTTTAAAAATTCCCAAAATTTCGCACTAATTTTAACGTATTTCCCCGTTTTTCACCTAATTTTATTAATTTTTTTTTACCAATAATTCAATAAAAATTTGCCATACTGTAATAGCGGAATGACATGCAAATATTTTTTCAGACGGTATCAATGTATGACTTTGGAAGCTAGCCCCATTTTCCACCATAAGAGGCGATTTTAGAACTATTTTTTCCGTCCAATTTTTCGTCAAACATTATTCAGTTTTTTTAAATATATGACATACATAAATTCAAGCCGAATATTACCGATTTTGTAACATGATATGATCTAAAATAATTGCAAACTGGATAACGCAATCAAAAACTGTTATTTAAAAAAAAATTATCTACATTATCCCTTTTTTAAGTGAGAAATATGTTTTATTTCACAATTTAGCTTTCAACAAACAAAAGGTGTAATGTTTGAAAAATAAAAAAATAAATGAAACCACAAACTATAGTAATAATAATTTGACCAACAATTAATGTAACGGGACGCTCCTGACATATAGCAACCTCCCTAAGAACATATAAATACTGTAAATATCGTGATTATAGTTACAGTACTTATATTTGATTATACTAAAGTTCCGCACGACTACATCGACAAAGTATGCATTATAATACTGAACTTTCTAGTTTAATTTCGGAATATTTTTTTTTACTAAAAATTCATTAGATTTTTTTCACTCTAGTAATTGATGTTTATCATTCATGTAAAAAATCTACTTTTCAGATTAAAAAAACTGTCGGTCAAAATGGCTTTCAAAAAGGACAGCAAAGATATTAGTGATTTTAAGTCATCAAATCAAAGCATAAATTATTCCAAAATCCCAGAATCACAAGAAGTCCAAGATGCGGAACAATTTGTCGATACAAAACTCTACAGGAGAAGATGGCTGATTCTGATGATTTTTGTTTTATACGCCGCCAGTAGTTTTATGCAGTGGTTCCAGTACTCCATCATCAGCAATGTGGTGGAGAGATACTATTCTGTCAGCTCATGGGCAGTGAAGCTGACATCAATGATCTTTATGTTGACTTATTTGCCATTGGCGTTCCCAGTATCGTATTTTATGGATAAATTGGTGAGTTTTCATTATGAATCATTAAGAAGACAGAATGTATGACAAAATAATGTATTAGCCATTAAAATCAGTTAGTAGCTGAATGGACAAACGCATCGGACTCTCACCCGGACGTCATGGGTTCAATTCCTCTGTTAGCGTCCTTCGTCGATTCATAAGCAAAAATTTCAACTTATTTTGAAGGAAGTAGGAGTTTTTCAAATATTGTGAGGTTATTCGTAAGCCGGGAATATTTTTATTTCTTATAAAAAAAAAAATCTGATGTAAAAAAATGTTTAATGTTAGAATTTAAAGCTTTATTTATAGTTTTTACGCCTAAATGCTAAGCACTTGAAACTAGTTAAGACTGACTGTTTTATCATCTTAAATATTTTGAATTTGTATTTTTATATTAATAATAATTTAAAAATGAAATTAATATTGAGCAGTTTTGTGATAGTTCACCTCAAGTGCGCGAAAAAATAAAGCAATTAAAACAAAACACTGTCATTTTATTAATATGTACACGCTATTTAGTTTTAGCAAAACTTGGATATCGTTAGGGTAGAATATCAATGTTTAAACTCGTATCAGTCTCAATGAAGGCATAAATGTACCGGAACCTTTTGGCTTGTGTAATGACACAAATAAATGTGTGGTTTTACGTGCCCCAACGTAACTTTTATTTCTGTTACATACCCCATACATTATAGGTTACACTATCAGCGGTATGCATTACACAAAGAAATAGTGTTTCAATTAAGGAATTAATTCTTTTTTTTTCCAATTTGGCTGTCATCTTTGTCAGTAAAAAAAAAAAACATAAAAGTTTTAAAGTTAATCCAAATTTCAAATATTAATTCTCGACTTTGTAAGAAGTCAAAAAAAATTCTGTCAAACAAAATAGATGGTTTATCTAAAACACCATCTAGGTATTTAATACGTGATCGGTAGAGCTTTGTATACAATACAAAGATATATTTAAATATATTTACGTATTTATAATTTTCAAATGAAGAATGAGATCGATTGAAAATGCCAGTTTCCTATAAGGTTTTGGTGGCTGAATTGACAGAAGCGTTACTCCCGGATAGAGTAGAGGTTCCGAGTTTGAGTCTCGGTCGCGACCGTTATATTTTTTCTGTTTCATATCTACGTTGAAGATTGTCGATATTATTTCAATCGTTAATATAAAAATAATAGGCTTTAAAATTAATTTTAATTTAAAAATTAGTTTTTTTTTTCAGGATTTGAGAATATCAGCACTTATAGGTGTCACTGGAACAGCCCTAGGTTCCTGGGTTAAGGTATTTTCAGTGGGCCCCACCAGGTTTCCTGTGACCTTCGCTGGTCAGACCATCATTGCCCTCTCGCAGCTATTCATCATCAACGTGCCCCCAAAGCTGGCTGCTGTTTGGTTTGGGGAATCTGAAGTAAGTTAAAATAATAAATATAGTACATACTAGGTGTTACTAATGAAAAATTACGTGATGTAACTTGATTTGCCAGGAAAAAATATTAATTTCCATTTCTAATATATAATTACGTCTGCCAAAATGTAGGTTTTTTATTGGGTAGGTAGGGATTTGAAAAATTAAATTAAATATTTGATAGTTTCAATCAACATCAGTCCCAAATTTGAAAATTTTACACTCATACGATCGTACGTACTAACAAAGAAAAATATGTACAATTTATTGTCATAGAACAAAATTAACGTTTTTAAAATGCTTTCAATTTAGATAAAGCAGCTAAAATGCCAAAATATTTTAAATTTTTTATTCTTTTTAACGAAATTTTTAGTTTTTCATACGGATGTTACCCAAAATTTCTGGGTAAACAGACAATTTAAAAAAAGGTGTCAAATTAAAATATTTTGATTTTTGTTCTATGTTGAAACCGGGTAGTAAATCTACACTTCATGTTGCTAAAATATCAATATCATATTTTCAGTTTTTGTATATGTTTCATGCAAAGTGACGAGTCATAATAAATGTCATCAAAACTATCACAAAATAAAGTAACCAGGGAAAAAATCAAGTTTAAATGTAGTATAAACTGAAACTTTTTTTGGATATTTTGAATAATATCAATAATCTTCAACGAAAGTATGAGATCGACTAAAAATGTCGGTTTCTAATAAGGTCCCAATGGCTGAATTAGTTGAAACGTTAATCCTGGATAGAGTAGAAGATCCAAGTTCGAGTCTCGCTTGTGACCATTGTCTTTTTTTTATTTTTTGGCTATTCTGTTTCATATTTATCTTGTTAATTATTGATACATTTAAAATATTTTAAAATATAAGCATTAATGCACTAATGTCAATTCTAATGTAAATATTTTTTTTACTTTCAAGGTTTCTACAGCCTGCAGCATTGCAATATGGGGCAGTCAATTTGGCATTGCATCAGGATTTTTCCTCTCTCCTCTGCTGGTTGCTAATTCAGAATCTTTTGAGTCAATTGGCAACGATCTGTTCAACATGTTCCTGTATATTGCCATCTTTGCTACTGTCATGGTAGTTGCGGTAATAGCGGGTAAGGAACATAATATATATATATATATTATGGACTTGATTTAAATAACATTGTTATTAACAGTGAGAGCATTTAGTTACCTGAGTTTTTTTTTTTTTCAAAATCCAACTAGGTACTGAAGACTTATGAATTTCATTAAAAAACAACAAAAAAACTTTGAAGTAAATTTCCCGGAATTGCCCTTCAGCCCTTTTGCCTATCCGGTGACGATAAGGTTTCCCAAGAAAAGAAATTAAGCACGGGAAGTTTTTTTTTTTTCTCCTCAGGGTTTTGAATACCTTCTTCAAATATTTGTATTTATTCCCGCAGAGGACTAATTTGTTAAATGGTCTAATTTAATAATAATATGTTTAAAGAAATGAAAAGAAGCTTTCTATAAGACACTGACATTATTTTATTTTTTATGACCGACTGATTTTGCTTAGCCTAAGCATCATCAGGGTACAAAATTAAACTCAACAAAAAATACGTATATTTTCGTGGGTAAAATATGTATTTTTTCGTAGGTAAACATATATATTTTCGTAGGTAAACAAACATATTTTAGCCTAAGCATTATCAGGATAAACAATTAAACTTAACAAAAAATACAAATTGTGCGGTTATACATACATACAGAGGGAAAACAAAATAATAATAAAATATTTTTTTCTCATCGTTCTGTTATTTTATTTTATGTTTTTTTTTCTTTCTCTGTATAACCGCACATTTTGTAGTTTTTGTTTAGTTTAATTGTGTACCCTGATGCTGCTTCGGCTTAAATATATTTATTTACCTGTGAAAATATATATGTTTACCTACGAAAATATAATGTGTTTACCTTATCATTGTAATAATCCTTGAGAAAGAGACTGCCTGTTTGCGGAATGGCATGTAGCCTGAATACGAATAAAACACTGCATCAGTGTTTCAGGCCAGACCAGCAATGCCCCCCAGCCACGCCCAGGCGATCCTCATGCTGGCTCCGGAGAAAGATCCTAGCTACCTGCACAGCCTGAAAAAGCTGCTCTTGAATCGGGACTTCGTATTTCTCTTCACGTCCAATGGGATCAATAATGGATGCTTCAGCGCCATGTCGACAATGCTGAATCAGATATTTTTGTTTTATTTTCCTGTAAGTACATATTTTTTGTACATTGTAAAGGAAAATAGAGCTTTTATGTTGTGGGCCGAAAAATATTGAGAAAGGTATAAATAATGTAATTTTTTATACTTAAACCAAAAAAAATGTTTTAACTATCTAAGGCGTGATGGTTAGCCTATAACTTACCATTACAACTCTGAATTGGCACACATCTCTTGCTTTATTTACATCTATACATCGTCTCATACATACTCTTCTGTTATTCTGACTCTTCACATGGCCCGACTCAAGTATTTGATTCACTTGATCGTGTAATGTCTTCCTCGGGCATTCCCGACTTCTTCTTCCCTTCATTTTCGTGTCGTATATTCTTTTTACCCTATTTTAAAACCATCTAAGTGTTATTTTCTTAATTCTATTCATTACGCTTACATCAGCCTTGCATTCTTTCCAAATATCTACATTTTGACCCGGTCATCCGTGGTTTTGTGGGTTTTTTTTTACCAGGGCGATGTGTATGATTAAAATGTGATAAAACACATGTTAATTGGAAAAACGGTATTTGCGTACGCCGAGTTGAACCCGCGACCTCTGGATTCGTAGTCGAGCGTCTTACCACTCGACCAGGGAGGTTGTCAAATCATATTTTGATCAAAAAGTATCAAGTTAACGGGGACCGTGCTAATTAAAAAACAAAAACAAAATGACGCCAATTGTCGGTTGACTTGGGTCGAATTTAGTTCAAACATTCCGACTCAAAACCAGTTTGGTTAAATTGTCTCGAGAGGGGTCGCAAGATCATAAAAACAATTTCTTAACTTTCAGGGTGGCCAGATTGACCCCGGAACAGTCGGGGTTGTAATAGTCGTCGGAGGCATGATAGGCTCCGTGTTTTGCGGGGCAATAATGGACAAGACCAAGAAGTATAAGGAAGTCGCCTTCGCGGTCTATTTCCTGGCAGCTGTCACCATGGTGGGGTACACTTTTGCGCTGATTTCGCCGAATAAAGTGCTCATTTATGGATTGGCCTGGATTTTAGGGTGAGCTTTTGAATATAACGTTTTTGGTTTTTATAATTATTAGTTTTCTGTGCTTGGATTCTCAGTGATATGATTTTTATGTTTATTGTTAATACTTTCTCGGACTTAAAAAAAATATATTGAAAAAACACGTTACTGGAAAGGCAAAAACAATAATCGGAGACATTTTCACAAAAGTATAAATAAATAATTTTTGAATTTTTTTGTCATGTGGATGGATCCATTTATGGATTTTCCTAACAAAGAAATGATTTGCTGTTGTTTCTAACAAATTAAGCAATGAAATATTTCTGTAAGCAGATAACATGGAACACTACACGACTTTATCTTTGCCCACGCGTGTTTAGTTCACATTCTTACATCATCTCATAATACTACTTGGATCCGACTTAATTATTAATTGTATCTCTTCCTGAGACTTTCCTGGCTTCTCCATACATCCACTTGGGCTGCGCATATTCTCCTGCGAGTCTTATTTCTATCCTCTGCTTCACAAGAACACAAAATGAAATAAAATAAGAAAACGGTGCGAAAACAATAGAATAACATTTAAATAACGAGAAAATAACAGAGAGAAAGAGACAGATAATATAAAATGAAAAAGGCGAAACGTTAACTTTATTTTTTATTTATTTATCAACTTTTGTTTCTTCCACTATTTTTTTGCATTACCTACCTCACTAGGTCATAAGAACCTGTTCTGAGGTAAATGACAGTGAGTACAAGTTGAATAATATTTAAAAAATGATGATGTTTTTTATACAATGTTAGATGATGCAACAGGTACTGACCGTACAACACTCTTGATACCATATAAGATACATTGACAGTAGATAAAGTTGCAAGGCAACTGAGAAGGTAATTAATTTCATGAGCTCACGGGAAATATACCTAAATTGGACTACTACTTGGGTTGTTTCTAGTGCTTCTAAATTATTTAATCTGTTGCCATGATCATTTTTAAGGTGAATTGATCTTTTTCAATAAGTTGATTGGTGAATTCGGAAAAACGGTTTTTTATTTAAACATCTAAGATGTTATTTTGTTATAATATTGTCATAGTGGCTTTTGATCACTTGTAACTCAAATCTTTTGATGTTATCTATGGTTGTGAAAAATAAATCTGTACTTGGCCAAGGATTTAACGTCAATAAATTACTTAAATTACCTCAATAATGTTTTTTTTATAGATTCTTCCTTCTCGGCTACACCCCAGTGGGCTATGAATTAGCCTCTGAACTAACCTACCCAGAATCAGAAGTCACAGTAGCCACCATCCTAAACACCATGAACATGCTGGCTGGAATACTCTTCACTGTTATCTTCGACTTCACCCTGGATTGGTACGGAGAGTTCTGGTCCAACATAGCTGCTGCTGTGACCTTGGTTGTTGGTACCGCTCTGACCGTGATGATCAGACCGAATCTCAAGAGACAGCGAGCGCAAAAGTTGAGGAGTGATACGATTGGGTTAAGAGATATTATTGAAATTGATAGATAACAAATTGAGCTGTTGCAGATTTTTAGGCGTTGGTTTTTATGTTTCAAAATATATATTTTCGATGAAAGCAATCACTTTGTGGTTTGACACATTTAATTAAAATTAAAAACTAACTTTGCATAAGACTACAGCTATAATTTTAATTTTTAATCGATCGCTTTCGCTTAGGCTAAACATCATCGGGGTACAAAATTAAACTTAATAAATAGCATCCTTGAACATTTCGGCATGTTTTCATTGAGAAAAAGGAGATGGGGAAGAGAAGATTTGGAAAATACCAGCTTCTGTAGTAGGCTTCTATATGTTGTATGGTTCTGTTTATATTTTTTTTTTTTGCAAAAATTAAATAATAACTTTATAAAAGACCACGGATATTATTTAATAGTTATTTTAAAAAAAACTTCCTCTTGAAATACGACCGGCATTTTATACAAATGATTATTTAGATCAATCCTAAAGATAAAGGTGGCAAACTAAGTCACTTGGGATTTTATGCACTGGTTCGTAGTGATTGTACTGCATTTTTTATTGGTAAAAGAACCCGTTATGTCAATGTTAGAATCCAATAATATCTTAGATGTTTAAATAACCACGGTTTTTCTGAATCCGCTAATCATCTTATAGATAAAGATCATACCCTTAATAAAAGCACCGGTGCTCGTATTCTTCATAAAAACGATCATGACATCAAATTAAATAACTTAGAATTACAAGGAACAAAGAAAGCCATTCAAATGAATAGTCATATTCTTAATTATCGGGGAAATTTGTCCAGTTGTCAAATATTGAGTATATTTCCTGTAAACTTATAAAATTTATCATTATTCCTTATTCACTTCCTCAGTGGACGTTTTGTCTGTCTCAATTCATATTAACTGTCTTTTTCACTGTTTTTTGTTGTTGTTTTTATTTAAATGTTATTTCATTTTTTTCTCAATGTTTAGTTATTTTATGTTTGGTTCTCCTTCTTTATGTACTCGTATTCATATCCGCATGCTTTGTATTTTTTGTTTAGTTTAATGTTGTACCCTGTTGATGCTTAGGGTAAGCGAAACTGGTCGGTCATAAAAATGAAAATAAAATATCTGGTCTTATACAAAGTTATTATTGTATCTCCATTAAATACGTCGAACCACAAAGTGATTGCTTTCTACGAAAAAAAAAAATATTTATTGCACATCACCAGTACATAAACCAAATACAAATAAAAATAAATTACTCTCTTTTGTGGATTTCAAAAATAGCTGGCAATACAAAGGTGACAATTTTACCGACATTTAAAATGGTATCATCTGCACTTTTGATCACTATTCAAGAAATAATAATAATTCTCAACTTAATAATCTTACAACTTAACATACTTATCTTTTCAGGCGTCCAAATGAGCAACTGAAAGACAAGCATACTATTTTTTATTTTTTTTATTTATAGAATTATTGTATCCACCGAACGTACACTGGAAAGTGAGGCAAACACCCCAACAGCAAACATAATGTATAGCAGATGTGTACGTCCATCACGTCACACAGATTTGACTATTTTGATTGCTTTACAGAGAACGTTTACTACGAAATTAACGTCAAAAAATTACAATTACCTAACGGGAAACAATGAAGAGGGTATTAAGATGATAATACCACGTGTTCCTAAATGCTACCCGTTCAGTACTAAAAACGAACATAAAACGCCGTTTTCATCACGTTAAGTTCCCGAGCCTATTATCGCAGGAAGGCTAAAGTAAACGGCGGAATAAAAATAAATGATTTAATGAGACCCCCAAGGAAGTTAGGCGGATTCAATATTTTCAAACGATAAACGCTGTATTATTCTGTACTGCTTTGTACCCATTGAATTTTACACCCCTGTAATGAGAGCCATTTCATTTTTATCACTCTGCCATTTGAAAAAGATTATATTTATTTGAAATTATTTCATCTATTCATATAAGCTTCCTAGTTCTTACCAATTCTAAGATTGAATCGAAGATCTAAGCTTTATATCATAGAAAAAATAAAATACCTTTTTTGCTACCCTAATATAAATACATTTTTCTATCAACTTTCATGCTTTGATTTCCATTTTTTGTCGCTAAACACCTTATAATGAACACTGTCACTCTGTCAACTCTCTTATGTAGCCGGTAAATGTATTTATTTAAAGGTTTTAATTATATATAGATTTTAAATAAAAGTAACTTTGTTTTGACACCACTTTATTAGATGCATATACTAACCGGTTTTGGCTCTACCTGAACCATTTTCAGGGTTGAACAAATATGTATTGAATAATTGTATACAACACATATTTGTATTACAACAATACATATTTTTTCAACCCTGTAGAAGGTTCAGGTAGAGCCGAAACCGATTGGTATGTGTATCTAATAAAGTGGTGTCAAAACAAAGTTACTTTTATTTCTAATTTAATTATGTCTTACCACAAAGTGAGTGCTTCGTGTCAAAGTGTAAAATTTATTTATTGAAATAATATCAATAATCTTTAACGTAAATTTGAAATAAAATTAACAGTTGCGATCGAGACTCGAATTCGAAACCTCTACTCTATCCGGAATAACGCTTCTGCCAATTGAGCCACCGAGACCTTTTAAGAAACCGAATTTTTTAATCGATCAGATTCTTTATTTGAAAATTATTAATATCATTTTTTTCATTCTAATTTTGAAACTGTTATTTCGTGGTGGAATTCCATTTTAATGATTTAATAAAACAAATATATAACTTTACTCCACTTTTATTTTATGACTGGACCGGTTTCGGCCTATGACGGCCATCTTCATCTGAAGACGGCCATCTTCATGAAGACGGCCATCTTCGTCTGTAGATGGCTGTCATAAGCTGAAACCGGTCCAGTCATAAAATAAAAGTGGAATAAAGTTACATATTTGTTTTATTAAATCATTATTTTTTTCAGTTTTTCTTCTGATTTGGCTGCTATCTTTGTATGGTATAAAAAGATGGCAGTATATGTGATGGATGTTTATTGTCGCGACCGTTATTTTTTAAGTTTCATAATTACTTTGTTTCGACATCACTTTATTAGATACATATACCAACCGGTTTCGGCTCTACCTGAACCTTCTTCAGGGTTGAACTTAAATGTATTCAACCTTGAAGAAGGTTCAGGTAGAGCCGAAACCGGTTGGTATATGTATCTAATAAATTAGTGTCAAAACAAAGTTACTTTTATTTTAAATTTAATTATGTCTTACCACAAAGTAAGTGCTTCGTGTCAAAGTTTTCGTATTTACGTTGAATATCGTAGATATTATTTCATTAATAAAAATAATAGGCATAAAAGCTTTCAGTGCACAGATGTCAGGTGAGAATTCTGTCCTTGTTTTACCGGTATTTCAATGGAAGATGCTCCGAGAAACTTGTGTCATTGATCCCTTCAGCACCGGTGCATGGTCTATAAACTCGCCAAACGCGCGCCCAACATTTGTACCCAGTGGACGTTCAATACATGAGAACCGGTCGCTTTTACGACTCGTTTTTACGATTTTCCAGCCTCTGTTTTTGCTTCCTCTTTCAACATGGGCCTTTTCGAGACCCAGGTTCACTTCTTCCTTTCCTCAAAAAGCTCCACACAGCTTCCCCAAAGATAACATTGACAGATAAATGATTGACCTCATGGCCTCTTGTGTGGAGTCAATATAATAATAAGGTTTTATTCCAGAAAGTATGCAGTAGCAGTGCAATGCAATACCTTCCATAATTGATATTAATACACTGTAATAATAATATTAACAAACAAAAGTGAACAGAATTTCATAAGAAAAAATAAATAAATAGATGACAAAAAAAATAATAATTGAATAATACAAGTAAAAAAATATTAATGGAGGATATTAGGCCTCATTTCTGCAAAACACCATCAAGAGGGAGTCCATCATGACAGCGTTAAGATTGATGGGGCCAATAATTTACTCCAATGCGCTTCTATGCTTGAGTTCGGTATCTGACGGGATTCCATGATAGTAAATAAATAATTGTTTATCTATTTTTTTATTTAAAAATACTATTTACTTTATACGTCAATACTAGTATTATTAAAATGCACGACAACCACAGCGCTCCACTATTATTAAGAAAGAAAATATTTTTTTTATCCCTTTGTTAAAACAGTTGATAACCTTAAGCTTATTAGTATGATTACTGTCATTAAAAACAGAATAAACGAAGGCATATTAAAACTAATATTTCTGATGACTGACTGATAATCCATATGAAGGCTCAAGGCAATAAAGGCAAATTAACATGCGAGTCTTCCGGAATACCCACGACATAAATGCGTCAATATCAGGATTGGAATTACGACTATCTGATTGTTTGATAGTAATGTTATTATTCGTAGGCAGTCGCGCCGCGGTTCCATCGCATGACGTATTATTGCGGTAATGGGTGCTAATGCTGGTTAACTTGGGGGGATGAAAACCACCCTTGTCTACGCTAGAAGAACGACGAAAGGGGTACAAATACGCGTTGATATAAGGGAAGATTAAGTTCTAATATTTTTGTGAAACTGGGAAAACATATAATTATTAATAACTGAACTAATACAACGGTCGCGAAAAGACTCAAACTAGAAACCTTAACTCTATACGGGAGTAAACTTTCTGCCAATACAATCACCGAGACTTTAAAAGAAACTTTAATCGATTTAATTCATTCCTTAATTAAAAGTTATTAAAATCATTATTTTTTTTTCGATTTAACTTCCATCTTTGTATGGTAGATAAAGCTCTACCCGAGCACATATTATATACCTAGATAGTGTAGAATAGAGAAGAACTTTGTATACCATACAAGGATGGCAGCCTATAACCGAGTTCGAGTCTCAGTCGTTACCATTATACTCGTATATTTTTCTGTGAACTATTTACGTTGAAGATTATTGATATTATTTCAATTATTAATATAAAAAATAATAAACATAAAAGCTTTAAGGTTTATTTTAATATAATATTAGAATATAATTATTTAAATTACATTTTTATAGTGAATACCGTACAAGAGTCCCAACTGCTCACACAGTGATACTATGGCATCCCCAACTGGGGTATGTTGTGAGATTAAAAGTAGTGACAAGGGGAAGGAGATGGAAAAGAGGAAGGTTGCCTATTCAGATCTGATCATTAAATACGGTTTAAGTCATGCCAAGCAACGTTTCGATTCTGAATGGCGGTCTTTCACCAGGGCGATACTTCGAATTTCTACCTCTCTGGAACGTGCCGCAAATATACAACATATTAATGTATATGTATGTAATATGTTATTACACATATTAATTGAGTCAAATTTCAAACCATACGCCGGGTTTGAACCCGTTACCTCTGGATTCGTAGTCCAGCGTCTTACCGCTCGACCACGGAGGCCGTTGTGAGGAGGTGATTGCAGAGGAAATACATAGAGTTGGTCGTCCAAGACTAAGCTAGAAGAAGCAGCCCATGCGAGAAGATGCTGTTCATGAAATGCACAAAATGTGACAACGACAGGTACCACACTTGACTTGGACAAAGGGAAATATTTTTTTCTGGCGAAGTAAAATCTAATAAGCTCACTGCAACAGCCCAGAAAAGGCGATCCGCCTGTGTCGGCAATATTCAACTGCGCATTATTTACCAAGCACCGCATGGTCAATCATTATTATACTACCATGACAAGACCTTGATTAATTTATTTTTTTCGTTGCGTTATTTAAAGTTTCTTCTAGCCTTACACTTCGCATTAATCTTACACATTCTTCTAATAAGTTTTAAGGCTCAGCACCCAAAATGGTGCTAAACCTCACTTTCTAGCATTCTAATACAAGCAATATTGCACATAATGAAAATGTAAATTCTACGCGGGCAGTTAGGAAAACGTTTAAGCTTTCCGGTGAATCAAAATTTCAAGCTGTTATTATTTAAATTCCATGAAAAACATACTTAAATCATGATGAGTCATTCTTTAACGTTTTAACAAAAATTTTAGTATTTATTTCATGAATAATTTAAAAGATTACTGTTTAAAAAATGAATTCACTAGAAACCTTAAACATTTGCCTAAATAACCGTATGGAATAAACAGGTAAATCAGCTGTTGTATTGCATGTATTAGAAAGCCAAAAAGTTTGTATTTTTGGGTGCTGACCCTTAAGTTTCTTTCACGGGATTAATAATTGTGTTTAATTTGGAAGTCACAAAACGCGTTGAAATAAAATATCATACAAAGAGCCATTCGTGGTATTTCCTTGCGGGGTAAAAATTCTAATTAGCACGGTTAACAGATGACTATTTCAATTCAAAGACAAATTTACTGGCAACATCGAATCAGTTTTGAAATGGAAATATCCGGTCCCAATTTTTTTTAATGAATCGAACACAAGTAATGACATTAAATTTTAACAAAAAATAGACAATAGAAAGGAAACAATGACATCAACTTTTTAAAATCAATGATTTTGAAATTATCGACCTTTTGTATTTTTAGACGACGCTGAGTCTCAACAAATATCTCTTATCTGAGCGATGCAGTCAATTAATTTGACTGTACTACACTTTTAAATTTATGTGAATGAATGCTGATCAATTAACCGATTCAACGTTTGAGGCAATCATTTTAAGAATCGTTGTTTCACTTTTTAAAGTGGTTGTCATTTGTAAATGCTGAGCTTCTTATACTGATATTCAAATGCAAGGTGCCCCGAATAATCTGCGTCATTGTTTATTTTGTACACAGGTACACTGCACAGCCGGGAGACATGTCAAACGCGTGCCCGACATGGTTGACATTTCTCGCACGTTAACGAGTTGATTAGTCAGGCTGGAGTGTATTTGCTTCCCACAAGAAAAAAAAGGTAACCTTTTCAAGGTAATAAGTTTTATAAACATTATTTGTACATCATTAAGTCAAATTACTTGTTAATGGTTTGTGTATCTGAATTTAAAAAATAACATACGGCGGTCGAGTGGTTCAGACGCATGACTACGAATTTAGAGGTCACGGGTTCGAATCCCGGTGTGCGCAAATAAATTTAATTGATTGAGTATGTGTTCTTTCACGAATCACTTCAAATAAAATAGTATAAAGTATATTTGCGGCACGTTCCAGAGTGGTAGATACTCATAGTGTCGCCTTGGTGAAAGACCACCATTCAGAATAGAAACGTTGCTTGAAATTACTTTAGCTATATTTAGTGACCAAATCTAAAAAGCCGGGTACTTACCAACCTTCCTCTGCCCCATCTCTTTCTCTTCCCCACTACCTTCAGCGTTACATGATACCCCGATTGGGGATGGCATAATCTCACTGGCTCTAGACGCTTGAGAGCAGTTGGGACTCTTGTGCGGTATTCACAATATATGTATATATTTTTAAGTAAACATTTTTCCTAGTGAGAAGCATATAAAACCGAGCCTAACTAACGGTTTACAACACGTTATTGTTCTCAACGGCTAGCACGGCTGTTGATTTATATTACGACAATATTTGTTATTTCTAATTTTGTAACCGTTAATTCATGGTGGAATTCCATTTTAATGATTTAATAAAACAAATTTATAACTTTATTCCACTTTTTTATTTTTTGACTGGACCGGTTTCAACCTATAACGGTCATCTTCAGACTAGTACAGGTTGTTCTTATTCTATGGCTTTTATACTATTTTTGGGATGTCAGGGGTAGTAAACCATGATTTTACCTTAATTATATTTATCAGTATTGCTGCATGATTTTACTAGTTACAAGTTACTTTTAGTTTATTATTTTATATAATTACCTATCTATACCCATTTTAAATACGAACTCGCACCAGATAGATTTATAAAATAATAAACTAAAAGTAACTTGTAACTAGTAAAATCATGCAGCGATACTGATAAATATAATTAAAGGAAATTCATGGTTTACTACCACTGACATCCCAAAAATAGTATAAAAGCCATAGAATAAGAACAACCTGTACTAGTCTGAAAATGGTCGTTATAGGCTGAAACCGGTCCAGTCAAAAAATAAAAAAGTGGAATAAAGTTATAAATTCGTTTTATTAAATCAGACAATATTTGTGTTTTCAACTCCCTACAACATGGTTTTGTTTAAGTTTCATGTTCACTTCTTTCCTTACTTAAAAAATCCTTCAAATAGTATACGCAATGATGATTCTGGATTCCTTCAGAACTTACATGTGAGTAACGTAAAAATCCAACCAAGTACAAAACACTTTTAAACATAATTGTAAGACAAAAAAAATCTTTGAAGTGCTCTGGCGTAAACTTCCCAAAATGGCGCTTCAGTCCTTTTGCCTTTCCGACGACGATATATATATTTTATAAATTGGTTCATTTCATTAAAATCTTAAGCCCATTTAAAAGAGTTAAGGAACAACTTTTTCTTATGACGCTTTTCTATCCCCTATTTCCTTCTACCTCACTGCATATCTAGATAAGGAATGTTATAGTCCAATTGGTTTCGAGCTATAGAAATCTTATGATGTCACATCAAAAAAATAGTTAAGAACAAAAATTCTTGTAATTTACATTGTAATTGTTTATTTTACGCCTCTGGGCTAATTTTTAAGAGATCGCCATTAAGTAGCAGTAGTAAAATTGGCCGATTCAAAGACAAAAAATGACCTAAAATACAATGGATTTGCTACAGTTAATAAATAGCATAGAGCTCAATGAATAATACGTATTTCGTTAAAATACGAAACTTGTCATCTCACGCAAATAAGTTACACCTAAAAAATAGTCAATAAAAACAAACTGCTTTTTTATAAACTGTATTTATGTGGGAGTCTTGTTGTATTTATTTTTGAAATCTGCACTTGCCATTTGTTGCAGTTATTTAAGTGTTGAGCTGGTTATGTCACCAAAACGATTATGTTTTTGTTGAAGCAAAATTATTTAATCATTTCAGTTGACTTCCTACTCGTTTTCTCATTGCTACACGCAGAGTTCAGTAATTGATTTGGTTTACATATTTATATTCGTTCATTACACTCTGTCGTCCACCCGATTCGATTTCGGTAACTGTTTAAAACGGTGTATTTGCCATTTTCTTCATGGGGCATTTCATGATATTTGCACAATATGGCATATCCCGCAGTCAAACGATTGAGAGCCACCAAAAATTATCAAAACTGGACACATTTTTAGATAAACGGCTAAATCCTGGTAAAAATCTGGTATCCGCCCTGTTATGAAACAATATTTTCGTGATTGTAAACTTTTAACCCCGATAATTCTTACGGTGATTACCCAATTTTCATTTTCTTTACATCTACTGGCAACTTCGGTAATGTCTAAAAGGCGGTCCTTATCACATACGGAGACTACTGATAATCTCGGGAGAGGCCAGTATCTTTCTTCTGGAGGAGAGCATCGAGCGATAAGGTCGTGTCTGACCTGCTAATTTCAGTGTGATTGGAATTTGGATTCAAATCATTTGTTAACATAATCTATGAAAGTATAGTTTAATATAAACTCAATCTTATTTAAATAATCAATTCAGTGATTATTACCGCTTCCTGCCTGGATGGACGAGCTTGCAGATCGAGTGTCTTGCTCGTTCCCTCTCCGAATTGCAGATGTCGCATATCAAGTTTATCCAGAGGGCCACGTATGAGCCAAGGGGTATCGTTTATGTTTTATAATTTCGTTTAGAGTCTTAGGTTAATCTATTTTTGATACAATACCACTAAATTCAGTAAAGTAAATTCTAACTGAGTCCACAAAGAAGGTTATAAGCTTTTCCTAGAGCGTAGAATCAATTGTACAAATATAAACTTCCTACGGAAAGCCATTTTAAAAGCAAAAGAGAACTAGTTTTATTTCTATATTTTCCTTACTGTATTATTTGTGTATGTAATTCCCTTATTCTAAATAAGCGGGTTTTCTCTAGTCCGCCTAAAACGAACTGAAAACACGATTAGAACTCTCCGAGTGAGCTAGCTGCGGAGGTTTTGTAAGTATTTTTGATTACATGAGATATTATCTAAATAATGGGCAAATGTAATAATTTAAAGATATGTAACGCGAGAATACCCGACGGGTTAGACAGGTAGTAAGTCGTCACCTATCCGCCCACACTCATAACATTTTGTGTTGAATACCGCACAAGTGTCTCACTCTTTGGTCAGTGGGACTGTGGCTTTCTCGATCGGGGGTTTGTTGTGAGGCTGGAGGAAGTCGGGAGAGGAAAAAGATGTGGAAGAAGAAGGTGAGGAAGTACCTGGATTTTCAGATCTAGACACTAAACGCGCTTTGATTTTGAAAGGTGGTCTTTTGCCAGGGCGATACTGAGAGTATCATTAACGTACTGCAAATGTACTAAATATTATTTTTAATTAATTAATTGTATTTATTCATTACTGATTTGAGCCGGAATCTCTTAATGCATAGTTAAGGATCTTATACACTTGGCCACGAAGACAAAAATGTTAAAGTTTTTTTTTAAATTTAGTTCTTTGTTGTTGCCATGCAATATTCCATTTATTTGTCCCAAAGTGTTCTTTTTTTTTAAGTTTTTAGTTTTATTTATTTTATTTGAGTTATTTGTAGATCAAGGCTTACAAAGTAAATAATTATAACTAATTTACTTTTTGACTTAATAATACTAACTTTTATACTACTTGATATTACGTAGTTATGTCTTTATATGGTTTTTACAAACTATTTTAATTTTTTTTTAATTGGTATAATTTTGATGGTTTCCGGCAGCGCAACCATTAATCCCTTTATAAAGTAAACAGTTTTTTTGCATTGAAATTATTATTTTTTGGTAGTTTGTTTTCTTTGGATGTCCTTGCATTATGTCTATGAATATCCACGTTAACAGTTAACCATTCGTTGTTTTGTGACAGCTGTCAGAGTTCAGACCGTTGCATTTTATTTTAACGAACTTAATTGCAAGTAATCATATTTAATGGCATTTCATTTCTCCTTTTTGGAAAATCAAACTGTAAATCGTTTTTAAACCATTCATATTTTTCTCAATTCAAATTCACCGTTCGCCCTTTCTGGACAACCTCCGTTTCGGCGTGTCTCTTTTGTTGTGTATCACGACTGCCTTCATGTTACATCGTCATTTGATGGTGCCCGGCGTCGCCCCCGCTAGTAGCCGCATTGCGTGCTTCCGCCACGCGTGATCGCACTTATCCATTTTTGTAACAAAACCTTTTCCACTGTCATAACTCATTGGAAGGTAGAGACCCCATAGAATTTTTTTAATGCCAGGTTTCTGCAGATGCTAGGGTTATGCTTATTACAAATGGGGTGAGTGGTTGAATTGAAAAGCAAAATGAAGAAGCAGATAAGTTTTAATGCTACAAAATTTTCACAGCTACCATTTCTTCACAACGTGCTCTATAAGTCCAACTTTTTGCATATTTCTTGGGTTTATCTAAAAACCAGCTTCTTTTTTTGTAATGTTGATTGATTGGTCAAGCGGTTCAATGCATTAGGTTTACCTAAGTATGGGTCCAATCCTCTGCCTTGCTAAGTCCTTCATCATTGCACAAGCAACATTTTCTGCTTTTAATTATGATAGTAAGATAAATTCAAATGCGGCTTGGCTAATCGTCACCTTGTTATATTTATTTATAAACTAACGAACTATTCTCCAATTACAAAAAAATCATAATACAAAATGGGAAAAAGAACAACAAAGAAAGAACAGCACACACATAATATAATAAATAACTTATGACAACAATAGGAAAAAATATATTAGGAAGAACATTTAAGTCAAAGCCAAGGTCAATTCAAATTTTTGTTAGAGTCGTAAAGAATGACAAAAATCATTTAGACTGTTACTAAAAATTTCAAGACCTTGGCTCGAGTTAACAAGTCTCGACATTCTGGATAGTGGAGATTGATATCCATACTTAGTAAAGTGTTGATTGAGGAACAGCAATTCATTGTTTCTGAGTCTACGACAAGGAATGTTGAACTGGTTGAATTGCAACAAAGAGGTGAGTCAATAATACAATTTAAAACATTAAATGCAAATTAAATCAAATTTGTCACGTGTTGTCACGTAATTTATGTTTAAACACGATCAAAAATTATCCTTAAATATTAAATGTTCTCTTATTTATTTGTGGGACGTGGTGAGTTACCCAAAATATAGAAACCATGTAACAGTTGTTTTTTTAATTCTTCGAAACGGAAAATTGTTACATTTTTTATACCTACGCTTTTTTTACAGGTTTTGAGCATTGGTTGATTTTTGATTATTAATTAAGGATATGATATATGAAGCTTCGCTAAAAGTTCGAGCGAAAATTGATTTGAGTATTTGCGAGATTCTGTAAATCCCAAAGACTGTGATGCGCTGGCTATGCGGAAAGAATGCTAAATGACAGGACACTGAAAATTATATTAAAGTAGCCCCATTGAAAGCGAGCTGGAAGAAGAGCGAAGTAAAGATAGACGACAGAGTGAAAGACGATCGGAGCAGGATGGGAAGGTAAAGAGCTGGAACAAATGCCAAAGAACCAACGCCAGTGGAAAACAATTGTGGAAAAGGCCAAATTAAATTTGACAATTTTTTTAATACACGCAATGAAGCACAAATAGCAAACAGGGTAATCACGCTGTTATTTCCTTTCCAGCAAAGTGTTTTTCTGTAATTAGAACTTAAAATTGGTTAAGTAAAGGTACATTACTGAGATACAACTCATCCAGTTCAACATTTTTTGCCATAGACCCAGGAAATATGTATTGCTGTTCCTCTATCATCACTCTACTAATTATGGGTATCATTTCCCACTGTTCAGAATGTTGAGACTTGTTAACTCAAGCCATGGTCTTGAAATTTTTGGTACCAGTCTAAATGATTTTTATCATTTTTGACGACTTTGACTTTACCTTGGCTTTGATTTGAATGTTCTTTCTTTTGTATATTTTGCCCTATTTTTGTCATTGCTTCATTAAAATATTGTGTATGTGCTGTTCTTTTTCTGTTGCTCTTTTATCCCATTAAGTGTTATTTGTTTTTTTTTGTAATTGGACAATGGTCCGGCAGTTTATAAATATACGAGTATGCGCTATTTTTAAAACAACAAATTTAGCTGGCCTTACATTTGCATTGGTTTCACTTGATCGCACAATATCATACTTAGCCATTCCCGACATATTATTTCATCCACTTGTGCGTCATAATTAATCTTCCCTTTTTCTCTGTTAACTCGATCTAGTTTCACGAACCATTTAAACGAGCTTGTTAATATAACTATCTAAACTAATGAATTAGGAAAACTGCTTTAGATTTTGTTAGAAAATTGGCATGCATTATTAAAAAAAATCGTTTATGAATATTTAACCTTATTCAGTCACTTATTTCGATGAAAGAGGGAAGAAAAAATAAAATAATATCAATTTAAAATGTTTTGATTTTGACCTGTCTCATATCTTAGTTAATAATTAATATTATTGTTTCTTGACGTTACTAAAATTCTATTTTCTATTGAAAAAAATTATATCGATATACAAATCCTTTGGCTTTTGTAACCCTAATAAATCAGACATTTATTGTTAGGGACTTTCTTGCGCTTTTGTCAGTTTTCTTCGGGCGTTCTTTTTGTTTATTTTGTATTTCGCAAAGAAAGATTTTCTTTTGTCGCATCGTGACAGCAAAAAATACACAAAAACGGACGTGAATCGTTAGTCAAATTCAATGTTCCGTAAAATTCAAGAAGCAAAACATTTCTGCGTGTCTTTTGTCTTTGTTAATTGATCCCCTCAAGTTTAATTGATGTCATTAAAGGCATATGAACGTTCCTTTTCAGTATACCTACAAAGTCTTGCATTATTTGCTTGTTTTCAATATTTAAACAACGCTTATAACATTTGAAACGATTTTAATATCACGCGAAATTGAACTCGCTAATTTGCCAGACCAGCGCATTAACTAATTTTTCCCTTAAGCCTTCTGTCAATTATGAGATTCTTATTAAAATGCATAAAAATATTCAATACGAAAAAAAACATATTCATAATTAAATAACATGAAAGTAACTAAAGTAAACTAAAAACGTTGCAAAGAGAGAGAGCAAGAAATTTTATTAAGTTAGGAAATCTTTAAAATAATAATTTCAAAATTGTGATCAAGGAATAAAACAAATATATCATCATATGACAACTAAGTATGCTACTACAATAGAATGTTGATGACTGTGGTAATGAAGAATCTAATTTATTTTAAAGAAATTAAAAAAAAAAAACTTTGCGTAAGACTACGGATATTATTAAAAAAATTATGACCGATCGGTTTCGTTTAATAATATTTGGATAATTTGTATAGCGCCGTTTTTGTGAAAATCACCTCAAGGGCGCCTAAGATATCATCAGGGTAAAAAATTAACCGTACAAAAAATACAAAATGTGCGGTTAAATATACATACAGAGGGAGAACAAAATATAAAAATGAATAACATTTAAATTATAATAAAGAAACAGAGAGAAAGAGAGAGATAATATGAATCGATAGAGACAAAACGTCAACTGAGAAGGTGATTAAAAAATAATGATATATTTTATGAGTTTTCAGGAAATATACCTAATATTGAACTACTGGACAAATTGACTTGATTATTAAATTAAAAGGCTTTATTTGATTTATTTTGGTTCCATGTTTAAATATATAAAAAAATAATAACAGGACGAATTAGTTTTTGATGGCCTAATAGTAGCCAGCACCAGCTAGGCATAAGGAGCTGGAGGGACATAGCAGGAAACCGACGGGAGTGAAGACGGCCGAGAATCTCTCAAAGTATTAGCGCGTATTATGTATGGATGTATATATCAGCCAACTCCGCAGTCGATCGGTTAAGATCCTCGAGTAAGAATTCAGAAGTTTCGGGTTCAAATCACAGCGTGCGCAAATACATTTTGTTAAATCAATATGTATTATTTGACGGCCTCTATGGTCGAGTGGTAAGACGCTCGACTGCGAATCCAAAAGTCGCGGGTTCAAACCCGGCGTGCGCCAATAACTTTTATTTAATTAATATGTGTCATAACACATTTAATTCATATAAGGATAATAAAAAGTATATTTGAGGCACGTTCCAGAGTGATAGATACTCTAAGTATCGCCCTGGTGAAAGACCACCATTTAGAATCGAAACGTTGCTTGAAATGGCTTTTAGCCGTGTTTGGTGACCAGATCTGAATAGCCAGGTACTTCCCGACCTTCCTCTTTCCAATCTCTTTCCCCTCCCCACTACCTTCAGCCTCACAACACATCCTGTTTGGGGATGCTATAGACTCACTGGCTCTAGACGGTTGGGAGCAATTGAGACTATTGTGCTGTGCTCATGTAAAAAATAAAAATAAATAAACTCTTTAATTTATATAAATATATAAACACTATATTTTCAATACTTTCCAGACTGTTATATTCTCCCAGAATTTCTTTGGTGAAAGACTGCCATTCAGAATCGAAATATTGCTTGAAATGACTTTAACTGTGTCTGGTGATCAGATCTGAAAAGTCGGGTACATTTCCACCTTTTAAGAAAAAATTATAGTGAATACCGCACACGATTTCCAACTGCTCTTAACCGTCTGGAGCCAGTATAACTATGGCACCCCTAGTTGGCATATATTGAGTAACTGAAGTAAGTGGGGAAGAGGGGGTAACGGAAGAGGAATTAACTCGTACACGGCCTCAGTGGTTGAGTAGTTAAGTCGCTGGACTACGAATTCAGAAGTCGCGTTTCACTTTTACCTTAGTGTACGTGATATAGAAGAAATGTACACAAAGAATAACAAAAAACTTCATGGTATAATCTAAAGCAAATTGAAAGTAAAAACAGTTTTACTTTCACAACAAAAAACTATCGAACGAATTCGAATAACGTTCAATAATCTCTTTATTTGTTTCATTTTTCATGGAGAATAAAAACGTGAGCGTTTCGTTATGCATAAATATTTGTTTTAAGCGCCTATCATGTTCAAAAATAATATACTCGTTCGGGAAGAGTATTTGTTAAGTTTTTCGTATGATACTTCTCAGATGCATATCTTTGACACTTTGAAAATATATTTACATTTGGTAAATAAAAAGATGAAATCTAAATTTAAAATATTCACATCAAATGTTCCAAAAATATTTTCCTTTTCAGCCTTGATTTTATCCGTCACTATTGGTGACCAAATCAACGTTTGAATTAAATCTAAAATTCAATATAGAAGATAGGCAATAAATTACTTTTATTTATAATTTTTGTCATAAACTTGTAAAACTCCATTTAATTTATTTGTTTAATATGTTTTTAGAAGCAACTGTTTCGGCGTTCAATGCTTTCGTTTGATTAATTATAAAAATAATAATTAGGAAGCTGAAAATTGCCATTATTTGAAAATAAAGGTATGCTATCTTAACAAAAAAACCTTTTTCTGACAATTTATATAATCTCATTAAATTTGTAAAATGTATTTAAATTAACATATTTCAACTAACTTAATTAAGCCGGTTTAGATGTGCTTTATAACTTGGTGTTTAGAAAATACTAAGTAGATTTTGAAATACTATAATCGATGGAAAAATTTATGTTAGGATAGCAGAGCTACATTTTCGAATATTTAGTGCGATTCATTACATTTACCTTCGATTTTTTTTTTTAAAGATAGACAAACATTTACGAGTTACAAATAACCTGACAGTATTTGAAAAACTAGTGCTACCATTATAATAAGCCGAAAACGTTGCCTTTTCAATGAAGGAGGACTTAGCCAGCAGATGAATTAAACCCAAGATGCCCAGATTGAAATCCGACTCGTTTGTCCACTCAGCTACCGACCGGTCGTTATTAAATCATATATTTTGCAAATCTTTTTCATGAGTTTGGTCGTTGCCATTGATAACCATTAGGACTATAGCAGCCTCAATTATTAGGGTTTGTTGACAGGCTGGTGGTAATAGAAATAGAAGGAGATAGGGAAAAGGAATGATAAAAAGTACCTGGCAATTCAAATCTGGTCAAAGTCAAGCACGGCCTTTGTGATTTCAGGCAACGTTTCGATTATGAATGCTGGTCTTTCACCAGGGCGAGGTTTGGAGCTTTTGCCACTCTGGAACGCTTTTTTATAAGTACGCATAAATTGAATAAATTTGCATATTCCTAAAAAGCATTAACCTTGTGGCTTGCCATATTTATAAATAAAACAGATAAATTTGGTTTGTAACCACATATATTTTTTCAATATTATGTCGACTGGTTTCGGAAGGAACCTTCCATCATCATAAAATAAATGAATTAATAATTAATTTGAATGAAGGGCACTTCCGGAACCGGCCGACATAAAATAAAAAAATAAAAGTGGTTATAAACAAAGTTTATCTGTTTTATTTATGAATAAATTTGATTTGAGCACCGGGCCTCGAACACGTAGTTTTGGATTCAAACCTTGGAGAAACAATGTATGGAGAGAGAGCTAATTATTTTTACCTAACCGGTACAAACTTGCGATAAATCACTTTCTCCGGGTTTTTACGTCGTACACCATGAGAGAGAAAGAGACAACAAATATAATACTCCGCTTCTATGTACTGTCACAATGATATTGGGCTCCTGGGTCACCGCGAGACTCCGCCCACATTTTTTATCATGCCACTAAACTTGACACAACTAAACGGTTTTTTAGGTTATATGCTATATTTTTGTTGATATCAATAGTGTGAAAAAGTGGTTTTACGAATAAACAAAAACATTATGTCGATATGTGATATGAATGGATGTATAAATACCCTAGCCTTAATCTTAGCCACCCCCAGGTTCGCCGAGTCAGGTAAAAATTATCAAAAACTGACTACACTGCCTTGGATAGATACCACTCTATATACTCTAAGATTCAAACCTTAGTTGAAATAATCGTTGATAAATAAATAGAGTATATATTAGAATATACTTTTAAAGAGGGCAAAAACACCGAATAATAAATATTTTATATAGAATATTAGCATAATACAAGTCACACTACTTCTTGAAATAAAGCTATGTTTCCAACAGGTTAAACGGAGGCCTAAGAGAGACAGATAAAAAATATGATCGTTTTGAAAAGACGTCTTTCAAACTCCTTGCAAAAGGGTTCATCTCGAAAAATAAAAGCCGGAATGAAGACTCGTAAGAAAAAATTGCTGTCATTAAATTGATGAGCAATTTTACGCCATCTTTTGATGAAAACGATAAAACCTGACCTGACTAGATATTGAATAAAGTCGTTAGGGAGCGGAATATTGAACATAGAAAACCCCATACAAATCTCATACCATATTATATGTTATCTACTAAGAAAGTGTAGAGGCAAATAACCACTGAAGAGAAAACACCAAGATATGAGACCTATACTGATTTAAAATAAAACTGACGTCATCAGCTCACATGACTCCTAGGCCCCAGACAGGCCAATCAAACTTAGTATCTGTTTCAAAAAAATGATTATGACAATGTTTCGATGCTTCACAGGCAAAAAAGAAAAAAAAAACATATTTCGGACACCCGGACACACTTTTCATAGTATAATATTGTATATAATAATATGTTTACTTTTATTTTAATGATTATTATAAATAGCAAATGAAAAGTATGCATTTTTATACGGCATAAAAAACCAAAAACCAAATTAAAACTGAGTTTACAGCGCCGAAGCTCATGAAATTTTCAAGTACCGTATGAGAAAAGTTAACTAACTAACTAATTATCAAGCCGTTTCGCCGCAGAGGTAGGCAGAGAGGACGAACCGCCACACAACTCTGTCTTAGCACACACTCCTTGCTTTATTCACATTCATACATCGTCTCATACACACTCTTCGGTTATTCGAACTCTTCACATGGCCCAACTCAAGAAGTTGATACACTTGATCGTGGCATGTCTTCCTCGGGCGTCCCTGACTTCTTCTTCCATTCACTTTCGCATCATATATTATTTTCACACTTTTTTCTTCGTTCATTCACTCTACACGCCACAACCATATAAGCGTCCCTTTCTTGGTCCTTTTCAAAACGCTTACATCAGTATTTATGGTTTTAAAGTTCATTTTGTACAACTCCATTTTAATTTTTGGGTTTTTTAAATTTTATTTAAACCATAATTTTTATTATTTTTAATTTTTTAAAAAACAATTTTTAGTTAAAAGCTCTGCGATGTAATTATTTCTACGCGTGACAGCTGTTTCGCCTTCTGAGGGCATTATTAAACTGTCAGTTTGATAATGCCCTCAGAAGGCGAAACAGCTGTCACGCGTAAAAATAATTACATCGCAGAGCTTTTAACTAAAAATTGCTTAAATCAGCTTTGCATTCTTACCGGATATTCACATTTTTAACACGGTCACAGGTAAAGTTAAAAATAATGAATATAAAAAGAGTTAATTGTTTGGAACAAAGCTATTAATTTGAAAATTGAATAGTTTTATCATAAGGTTGATCATGAAGTGGCCTTTGTTATTGACCCATTTCACAATATTATAATAAGCACGTTCGTAACTGCCATTCACGTATTCGTCTTAAATTTCAATTCAATCAAATATTAATAATGCCAAAATATACGTCGATCCTCGTGTCCAGTTGAAACTATTTAGTCAGGTATGGAAGATAACGAGCTTTTATCATGTAAGCTTTTACGAAAATGGTGAGAGGTTCAATTATAAGCTCTGAAAAGAGTAGAAAATTCCTAGAGCCGTTGTTCGCTAAATAACATATAACTTTTTGAGTCCTTGAAGTTGATGGTGTTTTCGAGAATGAATTTCGATAATGACAAATTTTGATGGATTTGATTGTGTTTAATGTGGCCAATATAACCTTCACAATCTTCAACCCCAAGTGAATTTTTTCCGGGCATGTAGAACGTTTTATGGATGACCGTTGAAACCACAAATTAATCGGATAGCGTCCTTGATCGGGAAAAAGGATCAAAGGTCGCCCACAGATGAGATGAAACTAAGGCATCCCCAATTGGGGTATTTGAGGCTGAAGATAGTGTAAAGATAAAGAAGAAAGGGAAGAGGAAAGTTGGAAAGTACCAGGCTATACAGATCTGTTAACCAAACACGGTTAAAGTCATTTCAAGCAACGTTTCGATTCTGAATGGTGGTCTTTCACCAGAACGGTACTTACTCGTAGAAAATCTACCACTGTGAAACGTGCCGCAAGTATACGTGCTTTATATTATTTGTGTATTAATTATAATGTGAAATAGCACTTCTGAATTTAATAAAATGTATTTGCGTACGCCAAGATTTAAACCCACGACCTCTGGATTGGTAGTCGAGCGTCTCAACCACTCGACCACGGAGACCGTCAAAGCTGTACGTCAAAAGGCTCTTCAAGAAATATATGGAAAAATTGAGCCTACTTTGAGCACGCGAACACATCCGCAATGCATCTCTTTCGCTTTATCTTTCCAGTGGTTATAGGTAAGCAATACATTTTATTGGAAACTCCTCAAATTCTGGCATCTACTCACGTGAAACATGATATTATTCATGACGATATTGTTATTGTTGTACTGCTGTCGATAGATAATAGCTTGTATGTGTTTGGTCGACAGAACTGAATGTATACAAGTAAGATTTTCTTAAGCCTTCAAAACAGAAGCTTGATTCTACTTCAGAGAATATTTCGCACTCCAGTGACTTAATTGTCATAATTAAAAAATATATTTAAAAAAAAAAACAAAATTTTCACATCTCATACTAACACTTCATGCAACATCGTTTCTTGCAAAGAATTGTTTGGAGATTAGAACCAATTTAAAGCCTTTCCTGTTTATAAAGACGTGGGAAAGACTTTGATCTCATTTGCCTTTTTAATTTTTTTAACTGTATTATTGACTTACTTTCTTTGTTGCAACTTGTCTAATTCAACATCCCTTACCGTAGACTCAGCAATAATGAATTATCGTTCCTTAATCAAAACTGTACTAATTATGAATACTACTCTCTAGAATGTACAGACATAAGTTAAGAATTAAAGTTTTCCGCACGATTTTCATCCACTATTTGTGTCCACCACTTTTGAAAATTAGACTTAAGGATTGTCCATTTTTGAAAATTAACAAACAGGATTTGATTAAGTTTTATCCCAAGCGTCCTCAGAATTTTTTCACCCTCAGTAGTAAATTTGGAATAAATCGATCCACATTTTCTCCTTCGTTTTATATATCTTGAATGCCTTTATTTGCCTTGAATTATTTCGTGTATCGTTTCATTGAACTTCTTCTATAATGTTTTCGATTATTATGGCCAAAAATATTTGTGATTATCAATAAAAACTCAAAAGTATTGGGAACCAAATAACAATGAATCATCCTTTTTTAGTTTAGGGATTATGTAACAAAGATGGCGGCAAAATCGATCAGGTTACCATATTCTGTATTTTCATTGTTCGATGTGGATATGACCGCTTTTGAAACTAAAATCAATTGGATTTGACCACTTTTTGAAAGTTAAGCAAAAGTTGTGTTAAAAAACATGTTTTCTGGTTGAAATAATACGATTTAACTATTTTTTACAGAAAATACATGTTCATTTTTTGATAGAGATTAAATTTCCATAATAAAACACATTTTTCAGTTTTTTGGATTCGACCATTTGATTCTAAGGTACAGGTACTCTAGATAATACAATTTTTAAATAAAAAATATCTGAATATATTTCAGGTAGTAGTTAAAAAAATCTTACTATAAATCATGACAGCAAATAACTGCAATGTACTTTCCAAGCGTTGATAAGCAAACAACCATTATTTTACATTACTTTGTAGATTCAAACGGTTATACAACTCTGTGTCTATTGCACATATGAAGCCCTCGCACATAGAATGGCGAGTATAAGTCACAATACATTCATAATGTGCCATGACAAAAAAAATTACCTGTACATTAGCCAAACTTAAGTCTTTTTGGATAAGCTTTTTGTTCGTGTTTGAGCTCTGCAAACTTTCACAGTACGCAGTAGTACTAAATATTATTTTATATATTCACAGTTTCTAATTGAAATATTGTAAAAAAATCTGGATTCGTATTTTTGAAAACGTTAACTTTGTCAAAAAAGATTTATTTTCAAAACTCAATTACTTTGTCAACGTCACGTTTTTTATTGTGTTCTCAATATGGTTTCTGTTCGTATTTATATTATATTATCGTTTATGTGTCAACTTATAGATGGTAAACTATTTTAGTTTTACATATTTTGACTTAGGGCAGTTTAATTGCAAGGGTGCGCAATAAGATCCTACGTAGAATATGTTTTCATAAAACTATGAATTTTGAATAGGGGCTTTATTAATTAGGAACTTTCAGCTCATTCGTGAAAGGTATTATTTGAAAAATGTTTATTAATAGTCCATTGTTATTCGTACATGATTGTACATAAGTAAACATTATAAATAAGTGAGCATTTCAGTGTAAACCTTTGTGCTATCAGGATATATTGATACATAAGTTCAATAAACCTTACAATGTTGTTTTTCAGCTGGCGTTAAAAACGTGTTTGAATAAAAAAATTAAAAAATGATTTGATTATTTTTTTAGGTAGGTCCTGAGCTTATGATTTTTTTTCTTCTTCTTTGAGATTAATTAGTCTTTTGCTTTAGGGTAAAAGCCGCAGTCAATATTTGTAGGATTTATAAAGAATTTTACTCACCTTAAACCCTTCGTTTCAATTTAAATAGAGTAATGATTTGTCGCAATGTATCTGACAAGCACATTAAGTTTGAGGCATATTGTGGGAAATATTAGGTTTTTTTAGCATTTTAATCAACAACTTTCATCATGAATATTAGTTTTAAATAACAACACATTGGTATTCTGTATATTTTAATTAGTTTAAGGAGGGGCAGCTGATCCAGAATATACCTTGTCGATTAAATTTCGAAAAATACGCCCCTTTGTATATGACAGATACATTGCTACAAGCAGTTAATGTGTTGACCTCAATGCTAGGAAAGTATTAGGTCAACATGATTATTATTTGTTAAGAATCTTACATGAAAGAAGAAAATGTAATTCCTTTATGACAAATATTGAGCAATCTCTATGTTATTCAATCCTCAATTTTCACAATTATTTTTAACAAGTGAATTATATAATTATTTTTTACTACTAGAGAAGTACACATATACTTTTCATACAACCATCAATTTATCCTGATGGTCAGTAAAAATATTTTACAATAGGTATACTTTACTCAGAATGCTAAAATTATCATCCCAAAATATATGCGTCTGATCCAGAATGTCTACAGAACCAATTCGTAAATAAGCGTCTAATCCAGCTTGTCATTACAATCATTATAGATTGTAGCAAACTTCTCCAGATTTTCAATATAACCATTTCACAAGGCAACCATTTTTTCTTAATTTATGCTCAATTTAAAGACAGTTATAACATTTTTTTCCTTTTGGGTCCTGTAATGCGTAATCATTTTTTTTATAATAAACGCTAAAGCGCCCACTACAGGCGGTAATCTACCGCTACTGGCTCACGAAACCCAAAATCTGTTTAACCGACCACAATCTAACGACTAGTTGGCTATTTTTATTTTTTCTATTTCCTGGGCGACGACTTCCACCAGATATGATGTTAGCAATACTGTGAAGCTATTACCACCATACAAGTTTTTGTCAACTTTCAAACAACAACAAAAATATTTTCTTAGAAAATAGATTTACTTTGCTTTAAAAACTTCATTACGATGTTTTTCTTAGAATACCGTGAATAATAACATCCTAAATTTTCGCTGTAGCAACTTAAAACACGTTGTATAAACACGTCAAAAGTCTACCTCATCATTAGCCTCCAGTCCTCAGTCCTCAGTTCTCAGTCCTCAGTCCTCAGTCCTCAGTCCTCAGTCCTCAGTCCTCAGTCTCAGTCCTCAGTCCTCAGTCCTCAGTCCTCAGTCCTCAGTCCTCAGTCCTCAGTCCTCAGTCCTCAGTCCTCAGTCCTCAGTCCTCAGTCCTCAGTCCTCAGTCCTCAGTCCTCAGTCCTCAGTCCTCAGTCCTCAGTCCTCAGTCCTCAGTCCTCAGTCCTCAGTCCTCAGTCCTCAGTCCAGTCCTCAGTCCTCAGTCCTCAGTCCTCACTCCTCAGTCCTCAGTCCTCAGTCCTCAGTCCTCAGTCCTCAGTCCTCAGTCCTCAGTCCTCAGTCCTCAGTCCTCAGTCCTCAGTCCTCAGTCCTCAGTCCTCAGTCCTCAGTCCTCCCCATCCTGCTCCAATTCTCTTCTACACAATCCATCCACCTCTTCCTCGGGTATGCCTCTGGGTGGCTCTCGTACATAAATCAGATTCACCAAAATACAAATAATCATTTGCTAAATAATTTCGTCTGTGCAATTAAAATAAACAGCTTTACTTCGTTAACAGTGGAAATATTAGCGCCAAAATTATTTGCTCTCATCGAAACTAAGGAATTTGCGAGCAATGGTCTGCTCAGTCAAGCATTTCCTTTTTCTTCGAACTGCCTATGATAGTTTGTTACTAAATAGTAACGAAGTTTATGAAACGATATTAAAATAAACGTGTGTGTTTCAGTGAATACAAAATAATGCATTGATGACTATTACATTTTAGAAATAATTTATTTGTCAAAAAGTATCGTAATTGGACTAGCGCAAATATTTTTTTTGTATTAAATTACCAATTTTTTTTTTTTTTTTAAAGTAAGACAAACATTCCCGGGTTACGAATAACCTGACAATATTTGAAAAACTCCTACTGCCATCATAAGAAGCGGAAGATGTTGCTTGTGCAATGATGGAGGACTTAGCCAGCAGAGGAATTGAACGCACGACGCCCGAGTGGGAATCCGACGCGTTCTCCACTCAGCTACCGACCGGTCGAATTTTCTTCATTATTTTTATACTAACGCTGTGATACTCTATTCACCGAAATGAAACTGTTTTCGAAAACAAAGAAAATTGATACAACGTTATAAAATAATAACTATAAATAATTTCCTTTGTGACGCACGACCTTCATAATGTGATATTTTCTAATTTTAAAATGAAAATTGAAATGATCAAATAAAATAAAAAAGCTTTTTAAATCCTCACCTACCTACCTTCTTTAAAATATATTTTTTTCTTTTACTTAATAATTATAAAAAAAATATTTTTGTAATCTTTTCTTTTTTTAAATGTATGTAACATTATACAATATAAAATAATATATAATAATTTATTTTTTTTAAACTTTGGTAGCAATCACTTAGTGATTTGGCATAACATAAATTTAAATAATAAAATGTAAGTTCTAGACAATTTAAGAACAATATTTCATTGAAGAGTAGTGAGCTTTTGGGCACCTCATTCGGAAGTGAAACATACTTTCAGTATTGCCATTGTGAGAAAACATTATTCAGAAACAAAACGTTAAGCGTTACTTTAAATGATATGCTATATATCAAAGGGTCGAGTACTCTTCTAACCGTTTTCTTTCCCTAACATAGGTACACTGTTTCAGCGGATTTAGAAAAACGGTCCAATATCACATTTTCTAAAAGACAACAAATTGTTCTGTGTCTTTTCCAATTAATGTTTGAATACTCCTTAGAATCGTCGGTACGACAGCTACTAAGCAAACTATTGTATTTATACCGTGAGGAAAACCAATACTATTTCTATCCGGGTGTGCTTAGTTATTAATTTGCATATATTAAATTTTCTGCGGGATAAATTGCATTTCCGAAAATGATTTCGCCGCTAATACACGCGCAGAGCTCATATGTTATGATTAAAGCGTTGTGAATACAAATATGAAATTTGTGCAATTCATTTTGTTTTAAAATAACTTTATTCGGTACCTTATTAATAAATACTCGACAAATGAAAAACGAATCCTTAACAAGGAACTTCAGTCAATTTTATTCACAATTTCCACAATCTGACATAAATGCTAGTTTTTTTTTTACATTGTATAGGTACTGCACAAGAGTCTCAACTGCTCCCAACCGTCTAGAGCCAATGAGACTATGGCATTCCCAACTGGAGTATGCTGTGAGTTTTAAGGTAGTAGGGTGGGGAAGGAGATTGGAAAAGAAAGATAGGAAAATACTTGGCTATTCAAATCTGGTCACCAGACACGGCTAAAGCCATTTTAAGCAACGTTTTATACAATTAGGGTATGTTGTGAGGCTGAACGTAATGCTGAAGGGAAGTAGATGGGGAAGAAGGTCGGAAAGTAACTTGCTATTCAGATCTAGCCACCAAACGCCTAGCTTAAGCCATTCCAAGCAACGTTTAGATTCTGAATGGTGGTCTTTCACCAGGGCGGTACTTTGAGTATCTACCACCCTGGACCGCGACATTATTTTATATTAATTTAATGTGTTGTAACACATATTAATTAAATTATATGTATTTGCGCATGTCGGGTTTGAACCCGTGACATTTAGAAAATATTTAAACTCTACAAAGTGTTTAATAATATCAAGGGATTCGGAAACCGATGGCGTCACTTGGATGATATTTATTTTTCAGAAATTAATTAAAATTTTCCAAATCTTTTTATACCTTTGAGATATGAGGCTTGACACATTTCAGTTAGTTTTTCAAAAAAAATTTTTTTTAGTTTTTAGTTTTAGCTACAATTATTTAACCTTTTTACCTTGATGACTTCTTCACGTGAAACCACTTAAAATCAACCTTTCTTACTTTTATCAAGTTTTCAACATGCACAAATAAGGCTTCCAGAAGCAAAGTACAGCAACATCGTGGATAATTTTACATAATAGTTTAAGCATAAAAAATAAATACCTTACACAACGAAGTTGGGTTTATAGTTTTCGTAATGTATTTATTTTATTTCTAATTCAATTTTTCTTTCTTTCTCTTCTTATTGTTCATATTATCTTATAATAAACTATTTTTTTTCTCTTTTTTCTTTACTTTGCATTATTCACGTTTTTCGTTTAATGTATCTTTTAACTGAGTTTTTTTTTTATAATTCAATTGTTTTCAGTCACGTGTAACAATTTGTAAGCACCCAGAATAATAATATTTTTACAAACGTTATACGTTTTACGATAAGCACCAACACTGATATGATAATTTGCTTTGTGAGCTTACTTTTCAAATTTGGAAATGACGGATGTGTTCAGAAAAATATAAAATTAAAAAATAATCTCTCAAAATCCCTACCTACTTAGTAAAGAACCTTCCTACAGAGTGTTTGAAATGGGTGTAATAAAGCAACTAATATTTTTTCTTGGCAAGTCAACTTTCATCGTGTCTTTTTTTAGTAGTCCATCATTTTAGCTTTTGAAGTGACTATTTTGAAACATGGCATTAATATTTCACGTAGATTTTTCTTGAAAAAATATATTTTTTTTAATAATAAGGACCTAGAGGAAAAACCGGCATCAAAGAAAAAATCACCACTTTTCGGTTTCGCGTTGATTTTTGGCAAATATTTTGCTTTTTAATATATGATTTATTCAACTACCTATTTTGTATTTTTTTTATAGTGAACACCGAACAAAAGTCTCAACGGCTCCTAACCGTCTAGAGCCAGTGAGATTATGGCATACCCAATTGAGGTTTTTTTCAGCTTGAAGGTAGTGGGGAGGGGAAGGAGATTGAGGTGAGAAGAGGTAGAGCTTAGAGTATCTACCACTCTGAATCTTGCCGCAAATATAAAATACATATTTTTATATGAATTCATAATTAAATACACATATTAATTAAATTATATTTATTTGCACACGCTGAGTTTGAACCCAGGATTTAAAGTCAAGCGTCTTATCACTTGACCACACAGGCTGTCAAAGACCCATTAAAGGTTATTAATTTTATAACAAGACAGTAGGTACCTTATATACTGTTTGATATTTGGAAAAATCGTTTTTTTATGATGCACTAAAATCGTTTGAAATTCTAAACGGTAAAAAGTTGTTCAAATATCAGGACTAGAGCTCACCGTTCGAGAGCTGTACAACGAGATGTCTATTTCATAGATTAGTCTGCATATTTCTGCTGTAATTTTCAGATTTATGATCAGATTTTCGATTTCTTTAGAAATATTTACTTTTTCCTCAGTCAAATGTTTTGCAATTTGTAGTGAGTTTTCATAAAAAAAGTAGTTTTTATGAATAATAACAAAATCCATTTTCCACACATACGCTTCCTGTACAAAAACATAACATTTTATCAATTATTCCAGTCCAATTATCACATTCCAAACACAACCACGTCTATAATTATGCACTTCCCGTACGCGTTCATAGACACGAGCCAACATTAATATATTAACTAAGATAATTGAAATCCATCAACAAATTACAGGCCTGAGAACTAGGCAGAAAAGGAGTGGCACGTGTTGTTTTTTTTTATTTTTTCTCAACTTTTATGTACTGAACTAATATTTGATATTTCTTCGAAAAACACAATAAAGAACTACAGTGAAAAAAAACCTTCCTTTTTTATGTAAATACCGCACAAGCGTTTCAACTGTGCGCAGCAAATGGGACTATGGCTTCTCTAATTGGGGCATGTTGTGAGGTTGCGGAAAATAATAAAAGAAAGGAAATGGGGAAGAGGAAGGTTAAAAAATAGCTGGCTAACTTAAGTACATTTTTTCATATGACTTTATTTTAATATTCCCGGGTTATCTTGCAGAATATTGCTGCATTTAGAAGTAACTTTTTGCTGGTTTTCAAAAAATATTCCAATTGAAACAGTTTTATGTTTAAGATGTATAATAAACCTCCTGTAAGGTGTTTTTAATAGTAAGGCTCCACCCCTGGTTTTCATTAAGTTTCCCTGAAATTGCGTTAGCTTTCAGGAGTTTTCCGCGAGGAATTGAACGCCATCTTTAGCCATCGCGTCGTAATAATAATATCATCCCTTACTTTCTACCCTTCTGCACCACCTTCCTGCTTCCCCGGCATTCCCTCCCTTCCCCATCCTGGCCTCGACTCTAAACTAAGAAATTACAAATTACAAGAAATTACGACATCGGTCGTAATGCCATTTCCCAGGAAGGTGGAGAGGTACCGACTGTATACAGTATCTTATGTTTGTCGAAACCAGTGAAAGCCAATGAGTATCTGTTCGTTCTTTGTAGTCGCGAGTGCTTTAAGCTTTCTCTAACAAAAAAACTTACACAAATTACATGTGAGTTGTTTTCATTCTACGCTTGGGGAGTACGTCTCCTAGTATTGCACTTCAAAGACATGTGAAATCTAATTTAGAATAAAAATATAAATACAAAGGTAGCGAAATCTAAAGAAAACCAATATAACTCAAACTAAGTATAACCTTGCTTACTTCCATCAATATCAGATTTTAGGGAATATATTGATGAAATGACTTACGTACAAATCACTATGTATTAGCTATTAATGTATTAAACATGTTTAGACCAGGAGAGAGTTGGGTTATTGAAATGAACCAAATCAGAACGTTTGACAGGGAATATCTCTACTAAAGCGGATTAAGAAATTATTTAAATCAACCAACATAACACACGAAATAACAATAAAATTCACATTCCACTTACACACACCACAAAGCATGGGATAAAATCTTTGGAATATATTGCCTACACATTTTATAACTCGCTTCCAGATAAATATAAAAACAGTCAACTTAATAAAAAATACCAAAATAAAGCTTTAAAAGGATATTTTTTAATTCATTTAAGGATGAAAACACCTTATCTCCAAAACAGATTTCTTTTCCCCGTAGAGTAAAAACATTCTCATTTACTGCACTTCAAGGTATTTTTATTATTTTTAAATATACTTTAATACTAATCACCATTTTTTTAATACTGTATTTCTTATTGTATTATATTGTTTGATTTATTATGATTTATCTTAATTTTATTACTATGTATTTAGTATTTTGTTGTAACTCATGTAGTCTTTTAATTTCCCTAGTTTCAGAATGAGTTGTTTTAACTCATTAGGAATGATATGTATGTTAGCAAGATATTTAATAATAAATACAAAAAATCATTTAAAGTACATTTTCCAACCAATTTTTTTATTTAAATATTTGATTACCATAAATTATCTAAAACAGAAATGTAAAACAAAAAAATCCAGAAAATAAAAATAACTATGGTCATAACCGAGACATGAAAATGAAACCGCTACTCTATCCTGGAGTTACTCTATTTAATAATAAATAAGCACTAATGCTTTCAATTTATTCCAATTTTAAGAAATTATTTGCTATAAAAACCAAGAAAAAATAACGTTTCAGTGAAAAGCTTATCATTTTATTAAATCCCGTTTTTAAAAAGACAATTTAGATTGACACAAATTTTGTACCCCAGCAGATAAATTTAAATAGTTAGAATATAGTTGGCATGGTAGGTTTCAAAGAATGCGATGGACGGGCAATGTGCTAAAAATTCTAGACGAAGGGACACCAAAAATCATGACTGAAAAATATAAGAATTGGCGGCATGGAAGAAGATTGGAACAGGACGAACAGACGTGAATACTAGAAAAGAATGACTTGGTACCAAAGCTAGAGGAGAACATTTTTGTTCCCGAAATAATGATTTTGGAAAAAACATATAAAATATCTGTTTTCCCGATCCTTCGACTGAAAGTGCTAACACCACTGATCCTTATCTTATTTTAGAAATCGGTAAAAAAATGCAAAACCGGCAAAAACAATAACGTATTATTACGATTTGGAAGTCTACATCAAGGGCCACCACCCAAGAATGACGCTAAACGTCACTTTGTAGCATTATAAAACAAGCAATACTACAGGTAATTTATTTGAAATTTTTTCATGGGTAATTAGATAAATGTCTGAGGTTTTCAGTGAATACAACTTTTTAAATGTAATCCTTTAAATTTTACTAAAAACATATTGAAATATCAGTTAAAGATGCAGCTTCAAAACCAGCAAAGGCATTTTTTAATGTTTTACCTAAAATTTCAGTATGCATTTAATAAAAAAAATTAAAGATTACTGTTTAAGAATTGTATTCACTGGAAACCTGAGACATTTTTTAACTACCCGTTTAGGATTGACAGATAAAGAATTTATAGTTTTTCTTGTACCAGAAAACTAAGCCGTGTGTATTTTTGGGTGCTGACCTTTAATTACTCCGTGATTATACTAAATTTCCCCCCTCCCAAAACAATAACAATGATTATATTAATTAAAAATTGACAATTTCAAAGAGGGTTAAATTAATAATTTCAATTATTAAATCACTTAATGTGAGCTATAAGACTCATCAATCATTTTATTACATAATTCAATAATCATCTAAATAGAGATGGCTATCACAATTTTTTCTCAGTTTCATATTCGTGTTTTAGATTATTGATATTATTTAAATACTTAAAAATTATACATTTTCGTTTTGAATTAAAACGTATTTTCATGTTAAATTTGAGCATTTGGATTAATAGAAATGTAGATTTTGTTATTTTTATTCCCACGCACCGCCTCTCGGTGCGCAGTCTACCAAGAGGAACCAACATTACATCGTCGGCTTTCACGCTCAAATTTTGAGTTGAGTTTTCATGAAGCGAGTGAAAGGCGTGTAATTAATACATTTAGCCCCAGAAGCTGCAAGGGAAATAATCATATTCGAAGGTTGTAACTTGTAACGCACACACGGGGAGATACTCAACTAATATGTTGGAGATGTGGTAGGTATTAAAAGGTTTTCATTATAATAATAACACTGTATTTTGTTTCAACTCGTAAAAATAAAACTGTTTTAATTTGAATGTCACGTGCCAACGCACAAGAACTCCATCAAGAAGCAGTGAGAGTGTGAAATTCCTAAATAAAAATAACCTTTTGAGTAACCTATCCGAACAACGGGTATTTCAGAAATACGTTTTAGGAATACGCATAAACTGCCAATAATTTTAGAATTATATTTTCGTAAAAAGCAATTACTTTGTGGTTTGACATATCTAATGAAAATGAAAAATTACTTTGTATAGGACCACAGATTTTATTAAATTTTATGACAGACCGGTTTCACTTAGCCTAAGCATTATCAGTTTAATTGTGTACCCTGATGATGCTTCGGCTAAGCGAGACCGGTCGATCAAAAAAAAATAATGAAAAATTCAAGTAATTTTTTCATTTTATTTAATTTTAGAATTATTCCAACTCTCTCAATGATGGAGGACTCAGTTCGGATAGGATTTAATGTAAAGGTTGGGAACCTTACGTTTTAATGGCGATAAATAAACATACTTTTATGTTCTTTACTTATATTACGTTGAACCTTTTCGGGGCTGTCAGCTGAGTTAATATCGTCTGTATTTATTTAAATATCTCTGTCAATGTACTAAACACAGGCTTAAGTATTATTTTGTCATATAATTACTAGATAAATTATTTTTCATTTATTTATAAGTATATATCAAACGTAATAGAAAAAAGTGTTTGGCTACGAAATTGGGCATAAATTTGTCAGTACGAATGTGAGCGTGCGTTGCCAAATGGGTTTAAGAGTATAGCATCGTCCAGTCCAGACACAGTGCAGCATGCGTCAAACGAGCTAGACAAGTAATAGTTGAACACTGATGGAAAGGCCCGAATGTATTATTATTGTCACAAATAATTTCGTACACTTTTTTTGGCCCTTTCGACTGCAAAATTATTTGTTTTTTGATTGGTACATCATTGAAGGCTAGCCTACCCTACCGCTAGCGGATTGTGAAATGTTGCTGCCTACTGCGTTGTCAATTGTTGGCTGTAATGTATTTCTCACGTGTTTTTTTCTCGTTTTCAATACTTATACACAATAATTCTTACTATTCATATTTATACGACTCAAAAACTTTGAATGTTAACTGAGTTTACAGCACCGGAACACACAAAATTTTCCAGCACCACAAGGGAAAGTGTACCGAGTTACAAATAAGTCATATTCTATTTTATTTTAATATTATGTGAAAACAAATACCTATACACGAATATAGATTGACTTGCTAAGTATTTAAGCATAATTTTTTTTTCTCTAAGTAGAAATAGGCAGAGACGATGGCACATCTCACAACTTTTGACACACATTTATTTTTTCAGTTATTTTCACAGATCGGCATACACTTACTTTTCCGTTATTCCGACTCTTGGTATGACTAGACTTACATAAATAAATGATTATTTGAATTATATAATTTCATTCTGGGAAGTTTCCGAATTTTCTTCCATATAAACTTGTGGGTCAAATATTGTCATAATGTTTCAATCGATCAGCTCTATATAGCCTAATCATTTAAGAATCTTTTTTTTTTTAATTTAGATCATTACAAATACATTAATCTTGATATATTTTGTGATTTCCTCGTTTTTTAAATAGTCTACAACATACCCCTCAGGGTTCCCATTGCAACTGTATGTTTTTAGTTAGTTTTATTTTGTTAAGATTTTTTTTTTCTACTAGTTTCAATTTGAACAACCCCATGGCACGTGTGAATTATATTCTTAGATGCTTGCTAGTGAAGCTCATGTAATATATTCCGCTTTTATCCTGATGGAGGTCTATGGAAAATAAAGGAAAAGGGTCAACTGTTTCACCAATAAAAACTATTACTTCTAATACCTGAATCTACCATTCACAATGTTTCGGTGTTTGTTCATTCCATTGATTTGGCTTTGACTTGAGATTTTAATGGTATTTAATAACAACGACCAAATTTCGGTAAAAGTGTTACAAAATTTGAGAATTTATTGAAAATCTGTAGGTACTATAAACCGTAAAACAATTCTTAAATACAGTTACCCAAACCAACAAAAGAGTTCTATCGATATCCGGGTATAAATTTCATAATGATTCGCTTTGCCACCCGACTTCCTTGGAATTTGAATTTGAAATATGGAACAAAAAACGTGGCGCCTTGTCTTATTCTTTTATTTATTTTATATTTCTAAGCTCTTTAGCACTTGATGGAAATGGCGATGCGACCTGAAAATATTCAAGTAAACCTGAAAATTTTAGATGGGAAAGGGGCGCAAATTTAATTATAATAATAACAAGCGGTGCTCACACTCTCCTTACAAATAAATATGTCTACAGATTAAATAATAAATAAGTACTAGAAATAAAGAAAGCCATTAAAATGAATAGTTATATATGTATAAATAGAACACATACACTTTGTTTATTACCACTTTTTTATTCAATATTATGTCTGTTTATAAATATGGCAAGCCACAAAGTAAATGCTTTTTACGAATAAGTTATATATGTATTTTAAATAATCAGTTAATTTGTTCAGGGGTCTAATATTAGGTACATTACCCGTTAAATTATAAAATTTCTCATTATTCTTTGATCAGCTTCTCAATTAACGTTTTATCTATTTATATTTTGTATGATCTGTCTCTACCTCTCTGTTCCTTTGTTATAATGAATACGTTTTTTGTTTTTGTTTTTTTACTGTTCTTTTATTTTTTTATTTTGTTCTCCCTCTGTATGTATATATAACCGCACACTATGTATTTTTTGTTAAATTTAATTTTTTAACCTGATGATGCGTACGCTAAACGAAACCAGTCAGTCATAAACATTTGATTAATTTCAGTAGTCTTTTGCAAAGTTGGTATTTCATTTTCATCAATTATAATAATGTTTATTTCGGCGGAACAGAGCGGTGGGTGTAATATTCTATCTACCATATAAAAATATACATTGGAATCAAACAAAAATACAGGAACAACGGGATATAATACAAAAAACACGATACCATAAACAAAAACTTTTTTTGGTTTTGCCACTGGGCGACAGCTTTGGACGAGGGTGCTCTCAGATTTTTGATACTGGTGACACTTTGTGGCACATCAAAGCAGCAAACGGCCTCCATGGTCGAGTGGTAAACGCTCGACTACGAATCCAAAGGTCGCGGGTTCAAACCCGGCGTGCGCCAATAACTTTTATTTAATTCATATAAAAATAATAAAAAGTATATTTGCGGCACGTTCCAGAGTGGAAGATACTCAAGTATCGCCCTGGTGAAAGACCACCATTCAGAATCGAAACGTTGCTTGAAATGGCTTTAGCCGTGTTTGGTGACCAGATCTGAATAACCAGGTACTTCCCGACCTTCATCTTCCCAATCTCCTTCCACTCCCCACTAACTTCAGCCTCACAAAATACCCTATTTGGGAATGCCATTGTCTCACTGGCTCTAGACGGTTGGGAGCAGTTGAGACTCTTGTGCGGTATACATTTAAAAATAAAAAATAAAACCTCTGCACCCTTCCTTCTGCAAACATATTTGAGGTGCTGCATCGCCAAGGGAGGCTAAACAGCGCCCAGTACACGTGGTTATATGTTCTCGGAGCGTGTTCAGGACTCCTTCTGTGTAACTGTCTCAAAGTTCGCAAGTGCATGGGCCCATGCAAAATGTCTAGAATTACAGCTTATCATAAAAAAAGTTTTTGCTTTATGGTTTAATTAAGCAAAGGTCGCTTGGTTAGTTTAGTATACACGTGTTACGAAGACGTACCAAGAAGACATGGCACGATTAAGTTAATCATGTACTTTAGGCGTTTTGACGGCCTTCTTGGTCGAGTGGTAAGACGCTCGACTACGAATCTGCGTACAAAGTCGCGGGTTCAAACCCGGCGTGCGCCAACAACTTGTATTCAATTTACATGTTTCATAATATATTTAATTCATATAAAGTAACATTAAGTATATTTGCGGCACCTTCCAGAGTGGTAAATACTCTAAGTATCGTCTTGGTGAAAGACCACCATTCAGAATTGAAGCGTTGTTTGAAATGGCCGTAGTAGCCGTGTTTGGTGAACAGATCTGAATAGTCAGGTACTTCCCAACCTTCCTTTTCCCCATCTCCTTTCCTCTACCACTACTTTTAGCCTCACGACATACCCCGATCGGGGGTGCCAAAGTCTCACTGGCTCTAGACGGTGGGAGCAGTTGGGACTTTTGTGCGGTATTCAATATAAAAAATAAATTTAAAAAAGACGTGAAATTTTAAGAATAAGTCATAACTATGGAAGGTAATAGAAAAGGTGTATTGATGATGGAAAGATGGGGTCTCTGAATAAAGAGGTCAGTAGCATCGTATCCTCTCTAGCTACACCTGTGCAACCTACATACTGATGATTAGTTATTTAGCTACTCAATGTCAATATTAATATTTCGAAATCATTAATTATTGCCAGTCTCTATGAATAAAATTGAGTTCTGCAAATATAAGTGCATATTTTATTTTCCATCAATTTTATCCAGGTTGCTTGTTTAGCCCAAATCCACTGAACAGATAGTCGCTTAGAGGTGTGGTCTACAACTGTTCGTAAGAAAACAGATATCGCCAGCTTGCACAAGACAAGACATTTCAACACATAGGCCTGAGACAGGCCAATGAAACTGATAATATGTTCAAATGTTTTTACAAAAAGTAGAATAAAGCTTTCATTGAGCCCACAGATACGCTCACAATACGCTTCTATATATAATCTCTTCAGTGTTTAAAACAAACAAAAGTGACAGCACAATGATTAATCTGAATGCATCGCAAATAAATTCCGCATAAAAAAATAATTTTAAATATGTACAGAGACTTGCATCATTTCGAAAAACAAATTTAATCAATCAAGTGTTTTTTTTTTATTGATATTTCTGCGTTAATGTTTTGAAAGTATTGCCTTGAATCATGACCGCATTTCATCACCAAAATATATGTACCCGATAAAAGCCTTGCCCACTATATTCTAACGAGATATTAATGTGATCCAAATGGCTTTTTTTAGTATTGCAACATTATAAAAAAAAACCCAAACGCAGTCCAATCCTAACTCCTACATAATCCAGCTACAATTAAATAACATTTTTTAGAATTAATCCAGCCTATAAAATGAAATTTCTTCTTCCTAAACCTCTTTCATAAATATGAGAATGTACTCAAGAAAAATACACAGGGGCTATGAAGCCCGAAATTTTGAAAATCGCAATATTTGTCTTTTACGATCTGCATAAAAAAAAAAACCAACTGAAGGTCGTGCACTAAAAAATTGCAAATTATGCACTATAAATATGCATGTGACACTCAACTGTCAGCTGTTTAGCAAAATATATTCCAATTTGTTTTAATGAATTAAATTTTACATCACCTAACAAATTTCGAATGATATTTTTTTATGATGACACTTCCCGGATCCGGCGAAAATATGTCATCCTACATTGGTAATAGGCCACAGTTGATAGGGTAGGATGTGGAAAGGGGGAAGGTTGAAAAATACCTGACTATTTAAACGAGGTTACTTTAAATTGATGACCAGAGCTATATCAAGTAGTATTTTTTTCTCTGCTATTTTCTTTACAAATAATAATCATTGACTGTGAATACCTTATTTTTTGAAAACGGACGTTTATACGAATGTAAACTTTTCAAATTTGGACCTGATATTAATTAACAATATAAATTTGAAAAACAACATTTTAAAATCTCTACTGAATACCGGTAATAAAATAAAAACTAAGTGCCAAAAAAATGTTAAGTTTGCAGAAAATTATTAAAAAGTCTAATACAATTTTTTGCATACCTATTTTGGCACATAGTTCCTATTTTATATCGTGTATTCTATTTACCTAAGAAAGTACCTACCTATAATGTATTTCAACAGACATTATTCCATATTTGAAATGAGAACTATTTTTTTTTCTTAACAAGATAAGTAACATTACGTGATTTTAGGGTAACAACCAGTAATGTTATAAATTATGAATATGATTTTATTATTATTTAATATGAAAAAAAAAAAAAATTCTAAGTGATATACATAGCACATGCGTAAAATGTTACAGTTGGAAAATTACTGTCAAAAATAAACTTTTATTGAATTAATACATTTCATTTCATGTGTTGTTTAACTTCTTTCTGCAAAGCGTCGCTCAAATGACGTTGAATTATTTTTTCTACAACGTAACTATCAGACATAAACTATCTTGGATAGTAACCAAAAAACCGTATGCTCTACGCCTAGTAATCAATTATACCAAAAATTGAATAAAACATACATAAACAAATAAAATAAAATGAAACCGGTTTTTCTTAACCTCGATTTTTTTTATCAAGAACTTGGCCGGTGAATTTAATCGGTAGTGACAAATTTGAATGTAACCGTTCACGCAATGTAGCTGATTTAATTATATTGCATTTACCTTTCATTTCTTGATTTGGTATAGCCTACTCCAAATTGCTTGATCCGACAAAAGTGGGTTTTTTGTACACGGTGGACTAAAAGATTGGTTTAAACATACATATTTTTATTTATTTGATTATGTTTAAACTTATTATTGTTGTTATTAAAATTATGAACTGTTTTACTGACTCACCTTCTCTGTTGCAACTTATCCAGTTCAACATTCCTTGCCGTAAACTCAGAAACAATGAATTGCTGTTCCTCAATCATCACAATACTAATTATGAGTATAATTCTCCAATGTCAAAACTTGTCAACTCAAGCCATGGTCTTGAAATTTCTGGTGGCAGTCTAAATTATTTTCGTCATTCTTTACGACTCTACCAAAACTTTGACTAGACCATGGCTTGAATGTTCTCTCTTATGTTTATTTTGCCTTGTTTATGTCATCGCTTCATTTATTATTATGTATATGCTATTCCTTCTCTGTTGTTCTTTTTTCCATTTCGTGTTTTATATGTATTTTTTGTAATTGGACTTTAGTCAATATTATTATTGTGATTGAAATACAATAATTTTACAGAGGTGTGCAATCAATAAATGAACATTAGCACCGCCTACCCTGCCGTACTCACATGCAAATTTGTATAATATTGGGTTGAAAAATATTGAATTAGTGCAAAAAAATAATCTGCACTTCATTAAAAAAAATACGCGCGAAATGTATCGAATCGGACCGATGCGCCGCGAGCGCCACACCGACTTTCCTACCATAACGCGTCAAAAGCAGTAACTGCATATGCTCAAACACCGCCAACGTCAGAGCAGATTATTATACGTTCACTAGATTACTGTGAGCTGTTGCCCGTTTTGTGTGGTTCGTTTGTATTGGTATATTTGTTTATGTCTAAGGCAGTGCTTTTACAGAACAAATCTAATATCAATCAGTAATATTTGTTGGTTTTTATATCTATTATCAATTAATCAGCTGTTTTACTTATCGAAAAAAAAAAACACGCCACTCTAAATATGTAACGGTCTTATATTGCGGGTCGGAATTTTGCTGCAGTGTAATAATAAAATATTCAAACACTTCTTGTATCGGTACAACGCGGTGGATATGAATAATCCCGTGATGTATTTTCATTACCGGCAACCCAGGCTTTTATCGTGTTCACTTTTCTTTGTATATATATACGCTACTCACCTCATTAGACATTGTCTGTTCTGACACGATGTAATCATTACAATTAAGAATTTATTTGGGAGTATGAGGCATGGGAAAAGACACTTTATGTGAAATAATTACATTTTTTTAATTTTCAGAAAACATAACACTTTGTGGATTGACATGATGAATTAAATTAAAATACACTTTTTGGTATAAATACGTGGAGTAGTTTCGATTCAACTGAATCTTTTTTGGGACTTAAAAATATACCAATGAGAGTACTCATTTGTATATTGTAAGTCCCAAAGAAGATTCAGTTGAATCGAAACTAGTCAACGTATTTATACCAAATAAAGTGGATTCAAAGGTGTATTTTTTTTATTGAATTAATTACATTTGAAATCTTTAAAATCTGCATAGATTGCACTTTTATTGATTATCTCTTGAGTTCCTTATATAATGGGAGTGTTTTTTGCGTCACACGGTACCAATATACATTGTGTCTGAGGTTATGAATATTTCCTAATATTTTGAATGTATAAAAAACCGTATAAACCGTATATTACAAATTTACCGCAACGCTCACGTATAGAAAAAAAATTAAAATTAGATTATTAGACAACGATTTATTATAACAATAAAAAAAAAACTGCATTAGTTAATTTAGCCAACAGGTAAATACTCGTATATATATATATATAAATAACACATAACATTTTTTTGTTCTTCCATAGGAACCAAAAGGTTTGTTTGTGAATTCAACAGTTTGAATGTATGCCAAGGAAAAAATAAAAAGTGGACAAAAATACAAGATGTAGGTGCAACCAGGATTTAGACTCAAAATCTTTCACTTCCCGGGCGGAAGGGTTACCATTGACTCACAGAAGCCAGTTTCCGTATTTACGATTTATTTATTTATGATATTTTATTCGCTTTAAAAATACGAAATGCTAGTTGCCTCTCAAGGAAAATAAATGATTTATTTTATTTTATTTTATTTTATTTTATTTTATTTTATTAACGCCTTTAAGGCTTTTACATAAATACATTTTTTAAATAAAGGAGTACAATAGATGGGTAGAATATAACATTAAGAGAAAAGTTAGTATTTAACTGCAAGTATATAAATATAGCGTAGGTTTATACATATAATAACAATAACCTTTGTGTTCTATTGAAAACATTCAAGTAAGCTAGATTTTAATTTGGAAACAGTGTTGTAACGGTAAACATCTATTGAACCATATTTATTACCAAGTCTATGCAGTCTTTGAATGGGAGAATTATCAAAATAATTGTTTGTAGACGGAGAAACATATATAGAGCCGCCTGCCGTGTATCACGGGTAGGTACTCGCAAGGTAATAAGGCTCGTTAGATCCGGGGCGTCCAATCTGCCATTCGCTATTTTAAAGAGACATATTAAATCGCTCACTGTGCGTCTTGATGATAAATCAGTGAGGTTAAGCAAGTTCATTAAATATACGTAATCAAGGTCAACAATTGGGATACATAACTTATAATTAATAAATCTGAGAAACTTATGCTGCACTCTTTCTATTTTAAGTTGGTGAATATTATAAAATGGAGCCCAGATTGTAGAATTGTACTCTAGATTAGATCTAACCAACGCAGTATAAAGTAATTTAAATGAATTCAATAATTTAAAGTCTTTTACCGTCCTCAAAATAAAACCCAAGCATTTCATGGCCTTATTAGTAATTTCATTTATATGAGGAACAAAAGTTAATTTACTGTCAAAAAAATTATACCCAGATCCTTTATTTGGTCAACTCTTTTAAGTTAATATTGTTAATGCTATATTGATACATAATGAGATTTTTAATTCGGGCGAAAGTTATCGTTTGACATTTTTCAATATTAAGGAACAGTTCGTTACGAGCACACCACTCTTGTAACCTCACAAGATTCAATTGGAATACGTAACAATCATTAAGATTGGTAATTGTTTTGTAAATTTTTAGATCATCGGCAAATAAAAAGAATCATAACTCCATCGAAAACGGTAGTGATGTCGTTAATAAATAAAGAAAATAACACTGGTCCCAAATGTGACCCCTGTGGAACGCCACTGAAGATTTCAAACTGATATGATAAGTGTAGATTGAGTTTGACTGATATTTTTCTTTATGTAAGTAGCTTTCAAACCATCTCAAAATATTTCCGGTTATACCGAGGGTTCTTAGTTTATGAATGAGAATATTATGTGACACTTTGTCGAAAGCCTTACTAAAGTCAGTATACACTACATCAGTTTGAAGACGCTTATGCATGGTATTAAATAGATGTTCCTGATAAATCATTAAGTTAGTAAGAGTGGACCTTTTTTGCCTTAAAGCCGTGTTGTTGATGAGAATTACTTTATTAATCTCAGGCGAGATTAAAGAGAGCAGAGCAGATTCAAATAATTTTGGAATTGATGATTGGATACATATTGGTCTATAATTGGAAATATCAGATTTATTTCCTTTCTTAAAAATAGGAGTCAGAAAACTTTCCTTCCATTTTTCGGGAAAGGTACCAGTTTTTAAAGAAAAGTTAAAAAGCTTAGTCAGAGGCCAAGACAAGACTGACAGGCACTTCGATAGGAAGATAGGAGGAATGTTATCGGGGCCAGCCGACTTGTTGATATCAAGGGATTTCAATTTCGCTTTAATATCACAATCATCTAATATGCACTGATTGAAATCGATCTCGTTGTCGTTATTAGTTTTTTGAGAATCGAGTAATGGAGAGATGTTAGCGGTATCATAAACTTTGCTGAAGAATTCAGCAAATAGATCAACGATTTCTTGGGGATTATCAGCCATTTTATTATTTAAATACATATTTGAAGGACTACTGTAGTCATTATTATTAAGCATGTTAGAAAATTTAAATATATTCTGAGGATTGGCAACAGCCATTTCTTCGCAATTTTCGATACACTTATTGTAACATAATTTTGATATTTTTTTGTTAACAATCTTAATTCTTTAAATTTAGAGTAATCTTTAGGATCTCGTGTTGATTTATACACTTTATGAGCAATTTTTTTATCTCTAATAATATTGATAAGATCAATACTAAACCATTTTGGGTATTTGTGCACAGCAATTTTAGAAACAGGTACAAATAAATCAATAGCACCCTTTTAGATTAATGTAAAATTTATCCACCATTTCATCAATGTTCTTTTCTGAATCCAAAAAGCTCCAGTCAGCAGAAGATAAATGACAATTTATTTTATTAAAATCTGCTTTGAAGAAATTCAACTTTGAGGATACAGCTGGAATTGTTGTTGTTATTGAACTGTGGCATTTAATAACCAGTGGAGGGTGGTACTTGTCTATCGGGAGAACAGTTTCAGCAGAAGCGGACACATTTACAAAAAAAAGAGGAATTGGAAAATACAAGATCGAGAAGACGAGCGTTCGCATTATATACATAGTTGAGCTGGTTGAGATTTAAAAAATTTGACATTTCAATAATATCGTGGGACCCGTGATTTGTAATGTCCGGGCAAGAAGTCTTTTTGTTTTCGATGTTCCATGCGACATTAGGTAGGTTATAGTCTCCTATTAAAAATCAAAAGTAGCTCCAGGAAATTTTCTTCGTAGTAATTCAACTTCGTGGTAGTGGTCTTTATAAAGCTGGGCGTCAGAAGACGGGGAATGTAAACGCAGCCGATTATAATTTTTTCCATTTTGTAGACACCATGATGAATAGTTGTTCTAGGTTTGTGTAGAGACATTTGAGTTTTTTGAATTAAATTTATTGTGAATGGATACCAACACACCGCCTCCTCTAGCTTTATTAGTGGTGTTTTTGCTTCTGTCATTTCTGTACACTGTATGTTCGAAGAAACCCAACTCAGTATTATCAATGTTGCAATTCAGCCATGTCTCAGTAAATGCATAAATTTCGTGATCCAATGTAGGTAGGGTTGATTTGAGGTCTTGTAACTTTGTCCTTAGTCCTCGTACATTTTGGTAGTAAATTTTAATTTTCAGTTTTTTGCGTGTGTTTTGACGATAGAAGGATGGTTATTAATATATTTAATAGTGATGTCGGTCTCTCCAGAAGTCTTCCTATTTTCAAGTTCGTTTCTGAGATCCATTAATTGTTTCCGCTGTAGAAATGATTGATCCTGATACATTCGGATATTATTTTTCAGAACATGTTTCTTGCTTAGTAAAATTTTCGGCCATTTTGCATCCGGAAACTCTACTTTTATTCCTCTCGGTTTGTCATCGCTCTTTTTGCCTAATCTGTATATTTTTAGATCAAGGTTTATTGTTGACCCATCAATATCAGCGATCACTTTCTTGACGGACGCTATGTCGATATTCAAAGATTCTATTTGGGATAGTTGACGGCCTGATAGTTGACGGCCTGTGTAGTCGAGTGGTAAGACGCCTGACTACAAATCCAAAGGTCGCGGGTTCAAACACGGCGTGCGCAAATAAATTTAATGTTAATTAAATTAGTTAATATGCGTTAGAGCACATTTATTTCATATAAAATAAAAAAAAGTATATTTGCGGCATGTTTCAGAGTGGTAGACACTCATAATATCGCTCTGGTGAAAGACCACTATTTAGATTCGAAACGTTGCTTGAAATGGCCTGAGCCGTGTTTGGTGACCAGATTTGAATAGCCAGGTACTTCCCTACCTTTCTCTTCCTAATATTCTTCCCCTCCCCCACTACCTTCAGCCTCACAACATTCCCAAATTGGGGATGCCATAGTCTCAGTGGCTCTAGACGGTTGGGAGCAGTTGGGACTCTTGTGCGGTATTCACTATGAAAAATAAAAATGAAAGTGTTTTTGAGAAATATGTTGTTGCTTAGAACAAAAACAGGGGAGCAGACCTTACATTATTTATCTCCCTTGGTGATGCAGCGCCTCACTGATGCTCGCAGAGGGAAGGGAGCTTGAGCGCGCTGGTTTAAAAAGAGTATTATTTTTTTTTACTTTAAATTCTTCAAATAAATAGTAATATCACAATTCTTTTCTTCTCAGTCTTATAACCGTACCCCTTTACTTATAAACGAGGTGTTAATGTTACGTGTGTTATAAGGTCGGAGTAACGATAAACTTGCCTTAAAACCACGGCTTATCTATCTAATTTAATGGCCTACGTTCGGTGTAACTAAACCAACGCTAAGTAGGCGCGTAAAAATCTAATAAGTAAGACGGTTAGAGTAAGAATACACATGGAGAGAGAGTCCAACCCGTACAAATTGACTTTAAATCTGTTTCTCCGGATTTTCACGTCGTAAACCATGAGAGAGAAAGAGACAAGACAAGTTGTCACATAATATCGCACCACTTTTGGGTATGTAAGTGTGGTCTCCGCCTTCCGCATCTTCGGTGACTCCACCCACTAGGTTTTGTTATGCGACATATCTCAACGGTTTTTGAGGTTATAACCTATATTTTTGTTGAAAAAAATACTGTGAAAAATTGGTTGTACAAATAAACGAAACCTTTTTTCGACATGTGCTATGAAGGATGTAAAAAGATGTTTCTATAAAAACCCTAGCCACGCCCAAGTCAGGAAAAAATCAACGATTCTGACTACACTGTTTCGCAAAGCTATCCCTCTTGTATATTATTACTCTGAGTTTATAACCCTCTCCACTTCCAGTTTTATAACATGCCCCAAAGTAAGAATGCCAAAGACCCACTGGCTACGGGCAGTCAGCACTCTTGCGCAGTATTCACAAAAAAAGAGTACTGGAAAAAGAAGACTTTTTTGTGTACGTTAATACCGCACAAGAGACTGCAACTGCGCCCAACCGTCTAGAGCCAGTGAGACTATGGCATCCCCAATAGGGGTATGTTGTGAGGCTTAAGGTAGTAGGGAGAGGAAGGATATGAGGAAGGGGAAGATATGGTCAACAATCACAAGTTAAGCCATCTCAAGCAACATTTGAATTCTGAATAGTGGTCTTTTACCAGTGCGATACTCAGAGTATCTACCACTCTGGAACGTGTCGCGAATTTCCTTTATTTTAATTTGTATGAATTAAATGTGTTTTGACAGATATTGATTAAATTAAATTTTATTTGCACACCCCGGGTTTGAACCCTTGACCTCTGTATTCTTAGTCGAGCTCTTACCACTCGACCATGCAGGCCGTCAAGAGAGCAGGCATGAGACCGGCACGGGGGTGTTTGTCAGAGACATCCAAAACTCTTCAAGTCTTGTATTTTAAAGGATTATTATAACAAACCTACCCCTAAAATACACCCCTTACATCATCAACATTCTCTCGGATCATTTAACAGATTAATTCAACATTACAATATTAATGATAAAGCTTTCATTTTCGCCGTTAATAAAGGAACATGTTGAGAAATAATTCCAGTTACTAATTAAGATCAGCGAAAAAGCGTTGTTCATTGCCATGGGTACCAGGGGCACATAATCTCATTAAAATTAATGATTATTTTCATTCGCTCGTTAATTTCGATTCTGAGCGGTTTTAAATCGTTCAGGAAATGCAGCATAATTATGAATGTTGTTTTCAAGAGCTGAAATCACAAAAACAAAAAAGAAACTGATTATTTTTATTGTTTTTCATCAGATAACATCAACAACCCATACAAAAAAGGTTTTTTTGTTTTTGTTTATGATGTTTAACTGTAGAAAATCAATCAGCTTCCGGTTTGATTAATTGTTCAAAATTTTGGAAAAGGCAAAGAACAAGCAAGTTAAATAAAACAGGTGGAGATTCGTTAACACGGTTAACTTTACAGTTGGTGGGGTCACTGTTGATATAATCTCAGAGCAATAATATACCAGGAGGGATAGTTTGTGTAGTCAGGATCGTTATTTTTTTTCCTGACTCAGGTGTGGCTAGGGCTTGGATATTTATAATATTTACTTATATTTATTTATACAAGATGTTTTGTTTACTTGTATAACCACTTTTTCACAGTATTGTTATCAACTAAAATATAGATTATAACCCCAAAAACCGTTGAGATATGTCGCATAACAAAAAGTAGTGGTGTGAGTCACCGGAGACGCGGGAGACGTAAAACATGCTTCCATACCTGAAAGTGGTGCGATATTATGTGACAACTTGTCTTGTATCTTTCTCTCTCACGGTTTACGACCTAAAAACCAGGAGAAAGTGATTTATTTATGTAAATTTGTATTGGTTGGGTAAAAATATTTATCTCTCTCTCAATTGTAAACAATGCTCTGTTACGCTGAAACAAACAATTTATTACTATTCACCGAAAGCTTGTTAGTTCCAGCTTTTAAACAATTCGTAACAACCTAACAACATTATTGTTTTGCTTTTCCGCTGATCGCAATTTGTTTAAAAACTGTAACGGACTGACAGTCGGCATTAAAATATGACCGTTCAATTGTCAAAATTAAAAAATAAAGTAAATAATAACTGAATTGTGATAATGTCAGATGTGACAATAGCTTAAAGCAATCCCCATGGCTTTTTTTATTCGTCTTTCTATTTCGTTTTTTGAATGTTTTCTTTTTAAATTGACATTATAATTTATGAGTCGAAAATATTGTCTGCCTAATAATCTGTAGTACCTATTCTGTAAAACGGAAAAATTACCTTTCCCTAATTGTTTGAGAAGATAAATACCTAGATTATACCAATTAGAATAATTAATCTCTTTTATAAGCTTAAGCCAGAAAGGCTACAATATTGAAGTACTATCGATTGAGTAAGCTTAAATCTCCTTGTTTTCGTGATCTTCAAATAATATATTAAAGTTTAATAACTTTAACATACCGACAAAGGTTTTTTCAGTGGAGTTTTGTCAAATCATAACTTTATAGTAGTGTAAACCATTTTACTTTCTTCAAAAGCTCTTTGACGTCCAGCTTTGAATATAAGCCTTCTTTTTTCTGGCTTACCAATCCTTGGCGGCTCTCATCCACCTGCAGCTTGTAGTCTGCTTCAGATTATCAACCCATCTCACCTGTGGGTGAATTCTGATCCTCTTTCCTAAACAAGGATATTAATATTGTGGTTCCAACGGTCATCTGCATCCTATAATTGAATGCCCTAATTTGCTTGAACTAATAAACATAAAAGTAGCACCTAGAGCAACTAGGTCTAACGGTTTATTCCACATTAGCTAGACGCGCACAAATACTGGTGTCAGAGACCCAATTAGAAGAATATAGAAATTATTTAATCAAATTTTCAAGGATTCTGACATTTTCTTCGATTCATTAATTTCTTTCAGTAAAAAATTGAAAAATTCCTGTAAATACAAATTTTATTCAAAAATTGTGTGCTTTTTTCCAGTTATTCCTTAAATGTATTTTAATGAGGGTATTGTACTCAGTTCTACCCCTTGATTCATCCCTCATTTAAATTAGAAATTTGAAAGCTTTAATTCTGTAAAGGACATGAGATTTACTGCTTATTGTATATTAAATTTATTTGTATGTAGGTATTACGTCATTTAACTTGGCATCTATGGCTGCTCATAAGTGCTTATTCTGTGAGAAATAGTTAGGATGCGTGCGTATTTTCTGTACTCTATTTTTAATATTAATTATTTATAAGTGTCCGTATCCGTGTTTCCTTCTCAGTAAAAATAAATAATCTATAATCCCATAATCTCCTCAATTACTCCTTCTCCTTCCAACTCCTAAATATGTATATATATCTCAGTATTTTGTATTTCAGATTAATTTAATATTGTCCTGATGATAGAAGGGTACTTCCGAAACCGGTAGACAAAATATTAAATAAAAAAGTCGTTAAAAACAAAGTGTATGTGTTCTATTTATAAAAATAAATAAATTTAAATAATCTGTTAGTCGTGCCACATGCCCGGAAAAGTTTTATTTAAAGTTGGAGTGATGGTTATGTCGACCCCTTTAGACTTGCACCTTACCCACTAGTTTATCTTTCTGCCTCGCAACGAGATACCTAGCAACCTTTTTCTCTTTGTGTTATGACATTTTTTGACATAACGTTTTTAGTTCAAATCCATTTTCGCGATCCGAACTTTATGCTGGAAGTATGCGCTTGTTAAAAACAAGCGTCCGGAGGTGTTGGGGTATCTTCCTGTTTTATTTTTTTATCTGAATGCTGAAGTATGAGTTTGCTGAAGGCTGCTCATTCAAATCTTATTCTCTTTGGTCTTTTTTTTGGTTTTTCGCTGGTCTGAATCTCTTTATTTAATTTCACAACTTGACCTTTTTTCGAATAAAACAATTATTTTGTTGTTTAAAATATTTAATGTATTTAAAAATAATAACATTTTATACCTTCCACCTTCTCATTTGACATTTTGCCTCTTTTATTTCATATTATCTGTCTTTCTCTCTGTTCCTAATTCAGTGGCGGTATGTGACTTTTTAGAATGCTAGAGTGCTAAGATTGAAAAATACAACGTTATTGAAGTTGTTGTAGCCGAAAATGATTTTTATTATTTTGAAAAAAAAAATTTCTGTACGAACTTTTTCGGGATTTTTCAGTTTTGGTGGTGCGCTGCACGGTTTTCTGAAAAATCTTCATACAAAAAATTTAAATTTTGAAAAAAAATACAAATCGTTTTCGGCTACAATAACATCAATAATGACGTTTTTTCAATCTTAGAACTTTAGAACACTAAAAAGTCACGAGCCGCCACTGGTTCCTATGTTATAACATAATGTCATTATGCTGTTTTCTCACTGATTAAATAAAAACATATCTCTTATTTTATTTAATATTGTGTTCTCTCTCCGTATGTATATATAGCCGCAAATGTTGTATTTTTTGATAAGTTTAATTTTATACCCTGACGATGCTTAGGCTAAGCGAGATCGGTCGGTCATAAAAAAATATTCTGTGGTCTTATGCAAAGTTATTATTTCATTTTCATTATATGTATTGATCTACATTTTTTACAGATGTTTCTCTGACGCTAATGTGCAGGTCTTAACTATAATGTTCTGTCGCCAAGTGTCATCAACTGCGACCGTAATCTTTCACTTAACATTTTTATAATTTTTGTGCTTGACGAAAAATTATTTAATTATTCTCAAGTTAACTAAGCGTAGTTTATTGCAAATATAGTTGCATGGCATTACGTCAGGAAATGCAGCATGCACAATTGCATTTGGTAATTAGCGTGCTGAAGGTAACAATTAAACTATGAATTAACAGTTTCGTGCCACATTGTAATGACTCAATTCATTCTTAAAAATGTTCATAAATAGTAACCGTCAGCTGGTTTTCTCTTCACGTTATTACGAGAGGTAAGAATGAGGGAGAAAAATAATGAAATAAAGCTAGGGAAGTTTAAATTCAAGAAGACGTATGCTCCCTCTTTTTCTTCATATTAACAAAGACTTACTTAAAATAGCCCCTGATATACTACAAACCGTCAGCGTTTTTTTAAAGATATTCCAATATTTACCATAAACGTATATATTATTAATCCGTGTGATACATAAAGAGAACTGAACACCACGTTGCGTTAATTTTAGCACAAGTGAAAATTTTATAATATCCTATTTTATAAATCCTCGTTCGGCCTGCGTGGTCGAGTGGTAAGACGTTGGACTACGAATTCAGTTGTCGCGAGTTAAAATCGGGCATGCGCAAATAAAATTTATTCAAGTAATATGTGTCATAACGCATTTAATTTAATTCATATAAAATAATGTAAAGTATATTTGCGGTACGTTTCAGAGTGGTAGATACTCATGGTATCGCCCTGGTGAAAGACCACCATTCAGAATCAAAAAGTTGTTTGAAATGGCATTAGCTGTGTTTATTGACCAGATCTGAATAGCCAGGTACTTCCCAACCTTTCTCTTATCCATATCCTTCCTCCCTACTACCTTCAGCCTCACAACATACCCCAATTGGGGATGCCATAGTTTCACTGGCTCTAGACAGTTGGGAACAGTTAAGACTCTTGTGCGGTATTAACTATATAAATATATATATAAATATTTTTTTTATCTAGAACTCCTGTTCGGAAAAAATATTTTTTTTACGATTATACACGGCATAATGCAGAAAATTTCATGAAATGACATTAATACCCCCCTATTTTGGACGTTTTAGTGACATTACAAAGCATAATTTATTTTTTAATAAAATAATAATAATGTTGAAAATCACCCCAAAGGCGCTATAAAATGACATTATCTTTTTTATAATATAAAAACCGTACTATCCAAATCTCATATCATCAAACTATTAATTAATATTGACTTAAGCTTTAAAATATAATTTTGTTTAAATAAATACATATTTTTATATAGATGTTTCTAATAACATATATACACAAGTCGCATGACACGGTATATAGAAATGATTTTTAGAGCTTTATTTCATGTAAATTTCTAAATTAAATTTAACAGAATATTACTGTTCGTTCCATGTACGAATTGAATAGAAATAAATTGTATTCACTAAACAGAAAACTCAATATATTTTTATAAGAAAAATGATGCATAAGAATTTTCGACTCTCAGGTCCCAGACAGGCCCATGAAAGTTACCATCTGTTCAAGAAAGAGCTTTGGAAAATGTTTGATCAATTTCAACAGAAGTTAGGAAAATTTAGGCTTACTTTGGGCACACAAATACGCCCACAACACGCTTCTGTCAGTTTATATCTTGGTACTTATGTTTATTAATTTTATTCTCACTGTTGTTTTTCTTTCTTTTGTTTTGTTTGTATCACTCTGTTTACTTTATTTTATGATGTATAATTTTTTTACAAATAAGTTTAGTATTTAATTATATTTGTGTATATAGTTATAATTTGTTTCCTAAGTGTTTAATTGAAACTAAATGAAGAGATCATTTATTTAACTCTTTTATTTTTCAATTTTACTGTCAACTTGTTTGTTTTTTGGTTAAACAAACATTTTTTGCCAGCGTTTACTACACTGGTTGATACAACGAAGTGATAAAATTATATCGCTTTCGGAAAGGCAAAAGGTCGCAAGCGCCATTTTGAAAAGTTCACACCAGAGCACTTTAATTAATTTTTTTTTAACTCAGTGAAGGGATTGCGAAGCGACAAAAACCTCAAAAAGTCCCAAACTTGTGTCGCCTGCGTCATGTCTTCTCCCAAACGTTAAATATATTTGAAATTATCAGAATAAGCAAGCACTTTGTGGATTAGCATGATTAATTAAATAAAAACACACGTTGTTTTAATCCACTTTTATTTTTGTATATGTCTACTATTTTCGATTCAGCTGAATCTTTATCGAGACTTAAAATTTACTATACATAATATTAGTATTTTTTAAGTCCGACGAAGACATATATAAAAATGAAAGTGGATTAAAACAACGTGTGTTTTTATTTAATTAAATATATTGTAGGTGGCTGAAAGGCCAAAACAGTATTTAAAACCAAACGAGATCAAACAGAAAAAAAAACCTGATCAAAACTTCATGTTTAACTCATTGTCGACCAAAGTTTCGCTTACGCTTTTTTGCCTTTTCAACGATGATATGTCAAAATGTTTATCTAAATGTATGTTTCCCAAAATAGAAATTAATTTAAACTAAAAATAATAAAAAAACTATTTGCTTTGCTATTGTTGGACCGAAGCTGCGATAAAACACAGAATGTGTTTTCAGCTTCAGATGAATCTGGAAAATAGTGGACTGCAAACGATTAACTATACTACTTGATGAAAGTGTCTAATTATGTATGTGGAAAGGTTATTGGGATGAATAAAAAATGGGAAACCATTCACTCACCGATGTAGGTGAAGTAGAAGTTCTTGATTATTCTTACACGCAACGAATCACAGCAAAACACTACACTTAATTTAAAATTACTTGAATAACAACGAAAAACCGACGATCAAGCGAGACACCAACAAACAAACACGTAATACGTTTTTTCGTTATAATTACGCTCGGTTCCTCTATGTGAACCTCACGTACACAATTTTTAAAGCCTTAGGGTCCATAATAAAAAAAAGAAATGTTTAAAAAAAAAAAAATAAAAAAAAAACGAATGAAAGGGATAGATTAGTATTTCCTGGAAAATCAAACATTTTGAATGGTGGTTTTTCACCTGGATATTATCGTATAATTGTAATCATTTTATCAATAAAAGTGTAGGTTAATTTGCGTTGCGTCCGCGCGTTCGTGCATAACTTAATAATGAAATTACTTTTGCGGACGTGATAACTGACTCGACTTCCTAAGTACGCGTTTCCTGCTTTAGACAAATATTGCCTTAGATGTTATTTTAGCGTTTCTTGCTTAAATAGGCGACCTCATTGGCAAATAGGCTTTTCATTTATTCGGAATGGCATATTGTTTCGCGTGCAAATTTACCGCGTGCAATTTTCGCGTGCAATGTTGTTGAAAACGACCAACTTCTTTTATTTTATTTGTCATTAGCATCGTCTAGACACCAAGTAGCAAGTGAGTTAGTAAATACATTAATCGAGAGGCCAAGATACATTATTACTCTCACAATTAATGTAATATACTTTATTTTGCCTTTTTGAATGTTAGATTACAAATTGTCTAGTTGTAAATGGCTCACGTGCGTTGTGCGGACTGTCAGGATGAATCTTTTGAAAAAAACAGCAAAAATTTCCGTTGGAAATATTATCGATTACTGAATAATAAAACTGGATTTTAATATTTTTCCAATCGGTGCGTGAGTGATGATTTTATGCTAACTTAATAATTAGCTGATAAAATTAAGTTTAAAATATAAAGAGTTATCATTTATCAACTGTTCCAAGCCAAAACCGTTTAAAAATATATGCCAACACACCACACACACCACTATTTCATTCATAAAAGTAAAAATGAAGTTTGTTGCTGATATACTGTTAATTGATTTATTTTCTCTTCTGATTTATTACATACCCATACTATTTTGGCTTGCAAAAGTTGGTATTTAGAAGAATTCTAATCCTCCTTAGTTGAAAGAAGGGTGAATGCATAGAGAACTGAACGCTGTTAACACAAATAAGAAATTTTCAAAGAAGCAAAGCTAGCAGTCCACAATGGAGTGCTTATACCAACCCTGATGTATGGGGCAGTGAGGCATGGAACTGGCGGAGGAAGGATGAAAGTAGACTGAATGCTGTGGAAATGAGATCCCTGAGACGTGTGTGCGGTAAAACCATGCATGACCGTATTGAAAATGTGGATATCTGGAAAGAATGCAAAGCTGATGTGAGCGTAATGAATAGGATCAAGAAGGAGACGCTAAGATGGTTTGGGCATGAAGAGCGAATGAACGAAGAAAGGAGTGAGAAAAGAATATATGATGCGAAAGTGAATGGAAGAAGAAGTCGAGGACGCCCGAGAATGACATGGCACGATCAAGTTAATCAAATACTTCAACTGGGTCATCTGAAGAGTCAGAATAACAGAAGAGTATGTATGAGACGATGTATGGATGTGAATGAAGCAAGGAGTGTGTGCCAAGACAAAGTTATCAGGCGGTCCATTCTCTCTACCTATCCCTCCGGGGAAACGGAGTGATGGTTGGTTAGTTAGTTTCTTATCCTCGTAAAATAAAAATATAAATACCAGACATCATATTTTTTATTATATAATTCAATTTAAAATTGTTATTATTTAGCTCCTCTTATTTTTAGTGAAAGTTGTTTCGACGTTTAAGGCAATTATTAAACTGTTATTATTATAAAACAGTATCAAACCGTTAGCAAACAGTTTGATAATGGGCTTAAACTCCGAAACACCTGGCACTCAAAATCTCTTCTTCTACAAATTCTACAAATTAAACACAAAAACTCTAAATATTTGAAATAAATAATTGAAACTTATTTTTAAGCACAAAATTCTATCGCAAATTTTAGTTTATTCTAATTTTAATTTTTTTAACCCCTTAAAAATCACTGAACAGTTAATCTTTAAAAACATTATCTAAGCCAATTTGAAATAAAACTGATGTCGCAATTTACAAACCTTTCGACTTCTAGGCCCCAAACATTCTAGTTATATCGTTTATCTGCACAGAAAAGAATTCAGATATTTGAAAATATTTTTTAGATTTCAGAATATGGAAAAATAAATTGAGGTTTTATTAATTATTGAAATAATATCTATAAGTAAATATGAAACAGAAAGAGAGCGAGAGAGAATCGAACTCCAAACCTCTACTATATCCAGGAGTAACGCTTCTGCCAATTGAGCCACCGAGACCTTATAAGAAACCGGCATTATTAATCGATCTCATTCTTTATTGAAAAGTATTAACATTTTTTTTACATGGTACACAAAACTCTACCCTAGCACATATTATATACCTAGATGGTGTCTTGAATAAGCTATCCATTTTTTTTTAGGAAGATTTTTGACTTCTAACAAGTTAATTAGAATTTTAAAAGTGAGAGTCACACTGACACGCTCAAAACACACTTTTCCTGGGCTTACTTTGCCAGTGGCAAAAAGGTGCTGGATGCATTACTGTCTAATAATTTATTTACACTTCACTACTGCACTCTGATCGAGAACGGCTATTCATCAAAATGCACTCCTTATGCGTGCATCAATATTGGACTGATCAATTCCGTTACCTGATTCTATAGTCAACTCGTATCCGCTCTTCGAAATTCCACTCACAAAAAAACATTTAATTTGCGAGTACGTACGTACGAATGAGTGTGAGCTTTTCAAATTTGAAACTGAGGTTAATTGAAATTATCAATTTAAATAAAGAATCTTTTCAAATACCTGTCTAATTAATAACTTACTTTTGACATATTTCAGCAGAAATTATTCTATATTGGATGGTGGCAGTATTTTTTCTTGGAAAGTCAAGTTAATTTTTTTACTGAAGTTTCAAATAAAATTCTTCCAAACTCTGAACATATTCAGTATTATTGTAAGATATCTCTCGGAGCTTAACATATTTAATCAACTTACCTAATTAAATTTAAGACTAGCATTGTTTTGATACCGATATATTTATACTGATAATTTATTTTTCTTTCTTTTTTTTATTTACTTAACTTCATGTTTATTAACAATATTTTATATTCATTGTCCTCCACGCTAGGAGTTCACATGTGATGTGGAGGACATTTTTCGAATTACATGATAAAACAATTTGAAATACAAAAGAAAATTAAATTAAATTAAATTCAAATTAAAATAAAAGAAAATAAGAAAAAATTAAAAGAAGAAATCAAAGAAAATAAAAAGAATACATTCAAAAGAAAATTAAAGAAAAGAAAACAATAACTTTCTATAAGACCACTGATTTATTAAAAAAAAATATATGACCGACTGGTTTTGATTGGCCTAAGCATTATCAAGGTACAAAATTAAACTTAACGAAAAACACAAAGTGTGCGGTTATTCATACAGAGGGAGAACAAGATATAAAATAAAATAAAAGAACAGTGACATTAATTTTCAACAAAAGTAGAATTTTTTCGATTTTTATAATTATAAAATAACATACGAGTATTAAAGGAATATTTGCACCTCGTTCATTCAGAAACAAAACTTTGATAAAATAACTTCAACCGTGCTTAGTGACGAGATCTGAACAGCTAGATACTCCAAAACCTTCCTTCTCCTATCTCCATACAAATCTCTCACCGGGAATATCATAGTCCCACTGGCTCTGGGAAATTGGTACTCTCGCGCGGTATTCACATAAACAAAACCTTTTTTAAAAGCTGTTTCACATTTACAATGATCAGATAATACGTTTTGGAAAACAGTATTTGCCTTTTTATTTTTCCACTCGGGAACTCGATACCTATGTCTATTTACATATATTATTCTGAACGATCAGTATGATGTCATTCGATTTTATTTCCAATTCCCTACGGCTTATGTCTTTATAACCTAACTGTTATATATAAACCAGAACATTTGGTTTTTGATACATCAAATCATCATCCAAAGGTCGCGGGTTCAAACCCGGCGTGCGCAAATAACTTTTATTTATTCAATATGTGTCATAACACATTTTGTTCATACAAAGGTAGATTATCTAAGTATCACCCGAGAATCAAAACGTTGCTTTATTTAAATGTTTTAGCCGTTTGTGACTAGATCTGAATAGCCAGGTATTTCCCAACCTTCTTCTTCTCCATCTCCTCCCCACTACCTCTAGCCTTTCAACATACCCCAATGTGAAATGCCATAGTATCACTGGCTCTAGACGGTTGGGATCAATTGCGACTCGTGTGCTGTATTCACTATAAAAATAAAACATCAAAAACGGTTGAATTCCAAGCTCTGTCATCCTGAAATATGCACAGACTTTTCTGTCAACTTTGAGCTTGATCAAGAACACCATAAGCTCTGGATATTCAAAAATTAAAGAAATATAAATTCTAAGAATGGAAAGTAGGTAATAATGTTCAAAAAATATATATTTATCCTCGTATGTAAAGACCGGTTAGTAGCTGGAAAAACGCGTCCTGGCTAAGTCCTTCATCATTCGACAAGCAACATATTTTGCTTATTTTGATGGCAGTAGGAGTTTTTCAAATTTTGTCAGGTTATTCGTTATTTAGGAATGTTTGTATTTCTTTTTAAAAAACAAAAAACAAAGAAGGTTAGAAGAAATTACTAGTTTTTACAAAGAGTGAACAAAAAACTCATAAATCATAAACATTTTGCTGCTATTTGTAATTCAACGTAACCATTTTCAGCTCGTTATATCATTTTCATCATGTGACCTTTATAAATTTTCGTTTAAAAGTTGAATATAAGACAAGACACCTTTTTCATAATATTTTCTTATTGTTCAATAAATAAAAAGAGTGTTGGAACTAGGATGAGATCGGACAGTAATTAGTAACTACTAGTGTACTGAAAACCAATTTTTGTACAATTCTGCTAACTGAATTGCACAAATTTATGAAATAAAATTCTTTCTCAACTTATGCATATCATAAATTCACACGAGTTGAAAGGTTATTGCCGCTACCGAGATTTAAACCCGGGACCTTTGAAAAGCAAATGTGAGACTAGTTCTCGTGCACCACTCATACAGCAACACTATTTTTAAAGTAAATCAATGACCAACGAACGAAACGTTACACGCGATGCAATCACTAGAGAGATAATGCGATATAAGTGTATTAAGAGCGTGTCCGTGTGCCCAAATTCAGTTTTTTTCCCTTGGCCAAAAAAGGTTGAATTCATCAATTATTCTCGAACATCGAAACTGTTTTCTGAATAGATTATCAATTTCATCTGCGTGTATGAGGCCTAGAAGTCGAAAGGTCTTCTGTAAATTGGGTGAACGATATATTTTTTAAATGGTGTAAATTACATTTTTTATGATTATTTATTAAAGAATCTAACGTAACGACGTTTGTTTTTTTTTAAAATAAATATGACAAAATAGATGCATAAAACTGCATGTACCCATAACATTGCATTTTTCAAAGAAAATTTGTATCGTTCGTATAAACGCTGTATTTTCGGTATGTTTTCCATACGGCCAGGTTATTAGATACACCTGCAGCCAATGAATATATGAATCTCAAAGAATAGTAAGAGTAGTTGATCGAACATAAACAATAATTTGTGGTTATTCGATAAATATATCAAATTATAAATCTTTTTTACTCGAACGATAAAAGAACAACTACATAAAATTATGAATTATTTTTTAGTAAATACATTAAAATTGACATTATTTAATTTTTTTTTTATTAACGCCTTAATGGCTTTTAATACATTTTAGTTAAATAAAATAAATGAGAAGAATATAACATAAAAGCAAGAGTTTTAAAAACAGTTAGTATGTACAACGCAAGTATATAAATATAGCGTAAGTATAATTTAAATATTTTGTAAGCATAATGGAGATTTAAGTTTTTGGACTAAATGCAAAATCAATGCTTCTGTTTTATTTTGTTTCTTCTTCTATTATGCCTCATTTCTTTACACAAAATTTTCATTTATACTGGAGATACTTTTTTTTATATTTTCTGGAATCGATCGTATGGAAAATGTGATTTTATCCTAGTATGGAAATAAATTATTCCTTATACGTAATTTCAATTTGAAATGATTTTTTCAGAATCACATTATGAAATAAATGTCATAAGATCTATTGCAGAGGAACATCACCCGTAGTGCTGGAGTTATAAATAACCCTTATCTGTTTTATTTTCTAGCATAAAAAATAATGCTTATTTTTTTTTCAATTGTGAATTTACTCGCAGAAATACCAAAACTCTGATTCTATCTAAAAGTATATCTTGGCAAAATTGTATTCCAAAAACTGTGAAAGTAATATGACAACCACATCAAAACGTTTTCATAAACACGACGTTTTTTTTTCAATATAATCATGCAGCGCAAAGCGAATGTTACACCGACCAAAACAATGCTTTACCTACACAATATGTCGTCACGTCATGGCATATTGCTGTCATATTAAAAAAAAAACATTAAAACGCCGCCATTTACACACTGAACAGAAAAATAATAAGAAGTCTGTTCTACAAACATTTTAAAATGACATTTCGACTTCTAGGCCCAGACAGTTTAATAAATGAATACATATTCAAGAAAAACTATGCGGAAACGGGCAATCTGTTAAATAATGATAATGAAGTTTGTGTTCCAGAAGGTATGCAGAAGTAGTGCAATACAATACATTACATAATTGATATTAATACATTAAATAAAGTTTTAATATACATTCACAATGATAAAGAAAAAGAAACATATTTTCATAAGAACAATATAAAAATGTAAAAAATTATTAATGCTGAATATTAGGTCTCATGTCTACAGAAAGCCATCAAGAGAGAGTCCATCCAGGTAGCATTCAGATTAGTGTGGCCAATATCTCACTCCAATGTGTTTCTATTCTAGAATTCGGGATCTGACAGGATTCCATGATGAGGTCATTTCTAGAGCTGTTGATCCTTTTCCTCATTCCTGCCACCCTGGTTCTCATAAGGGCTGCAAATACGAAAACTCGCCCCTCAGTGAACATACCGAAAGCACTGCAGTGCCTGGGAAGACTGAACATCAAGCGGTAGACGTTGTTGTACTGAACCCGAAGCCTTTTCATGCCACTCTATAGATTTCCCTATCCTAACAAACGAATTGCGATCTTTAGAGCACAAACGTCGAGTTCTATCTTTGTTCTACACCGATATTTAAATGGAAGATGCTCCAAGGAACTAGCGTCAATGGTTCCTTCCGCACCGGTACACAGCCGGAAAATACGCCAAACGCGCTACCAACATTTGTACACGGTTGACATTATTTTTTTACATGAGAACGGGTCTCTTCGTCGACTCGTTATTGTGTCTAACAGCTTAGTTATAGAATGATTTGCTGGCTTCTGTATTTCCTCTCTCTTTTAACGTGAGTCTCTGCAAGACCTAGTCATTTTTTTTTAATAAGAATACCGCACAAGAGTCTCAACTGCTCCCAACCGTCTAGAGCCAGTGAGACTATGGCATTCCCAAATAGGGTATGTTGTGAGGCTGAAGGTAGTGGGGAGGGGAAGGATATAGGGAAGAGGAAGGTTGGGAAGTATCTGGCTATTCAGATCTGGTCACCAAACACGGCTAAAGCCATTTCAAGCAACGTTTCGATTCTGAATGGTGGTCTTTCACTAGGGCGATACTTAGAGTATCTACCACTCTGGAACGTGCCGAAAATATACTTTTTTATTATTTAAAGTTAGAGTTATACTCCTTTCTTTCCTCAAAAAGTCTTGCCACACAGCATTCCCAAAGATAATATAATATTTTTTTCAGGGCTTCCTGTGTGGAGAAGTAAGCTAAAATCGACCTTACTTAGGTCACACAAACACGGCAACAACACACCTCTATCGGTATATCTCTTCAGACACTTTAACAATCTACACTTAGCGGTTGTAAGTACCTGCGCAGGGATACGTGCAGCTATGTACATTTTATGAACACATAGCACATTATCTCCACTTCAAAAAGTATGTTTATTAATTTTTTAATTTTTGTTCTACGTTCGTGTTTTAAACGTTTTTTTCTCGGCCACGCTTGTGTTACTCTTCGCGTTGCGTGACCACGCGAAATTTACCATTTTTATTTGGTTTATGGCAGGGCTTAAAAGCAATTATTTTTGAATTGATAAACGATGTGTTCATATCAACGCTTTTGAGTTTAAGTCGGAAGGTTGCGGCCTCGATTTGCGCTGGAACTTGGTAAGTGAACGAACGCTAAGGTAAGCAACAGACGGCCTCAATGGCGGAGTGGTAAGACGCTCGACTATGAATCCAAAGGTCGCGGTTTCAAACCGAGCGTGCGCAAATAAGTTGTTTTAAATTAATATATGTCATGAAACATTTGTTTCCTATACAATAATGTATTGTATATTTGCGGCACGTTCCAGAGTGGTAGATACTCTAAGTATCGCCCTGGTGAAAGACCACCATTCAGAATCGAAACGTTGCTAAAAATGGCTTAAGCTGTGTTTGGTAACCAGATCTGAATAGCCAGGTACTTCCCAACCTTCCTCTTCCTCATATTTTCTCCTCCCCACTATCTTATGCCTCACAACATACCCTAATTGGGGAAGCCATAGTCTCAGTGGCTCTAGACGGTTGGGAGCAATTGGGACTCTTGTGGGGTATTCAACATATTATTTTTTATAAAAAAGCAAACACTGTACTTAGTATGCCTTTAATGGCTTAAATACTGCACCATAGCAACAGAAACCATCTGGAGAAAGACCACTATTCAGATTCGAAACGTTGCTTGAAATGGCTTTAGGCGTGTTAAGTGACCAGATCTGAATAGTCAGGTACTTTCCCACCTTCCACCTCCCCATATCCTTCTCCTGCCCACTACCTTCAGCTTAACAACATACCTTGAATGTGCGGACTCTTGTGTGATATTAAATATACAAAAAAAATACAAAAGAGTTTTTTTATTGACATAAAATCTTAAATAACCTCAATACAACAAGGCTAGATAAAAAGGTTTTAAAATTCCCTCTAGCGCAAATATTTTTAATTTAATTAACATGTGTCATAACACATTTAATTCATTTAAAATGATTTATTATAGTACATTTGTGGCACGTTTCAGAGTGGTAGGTACTCTAAGTATTGCCCTGGTGAAAAACCACCATTTAGAATCGAAACGTTGCTTGAAATAGATCAAGCTATGTTTGGTGACCAGATCTGAATAGCCAGGTACTTCCCAACCTTACTCTCCCTATCTCCTTCCCCTCTCCACAACCCTCAGTCTCACAACATACCTTGAATGTGCAGACATTGACACAAATTGTTTTAATTGACATAAAACCTTAAATTTTGAAAAACCTCAATAAAATAAGGCTAGATAAAAAGGTAAAAAAACTCCTCCAAACTCACTTGCCTACATTTTTCTTTTCTCAAACATATTTCATTACCAATACTTCTTGAACAATTTGCTGGAAGGCTAACTTTTTTTAAAATTTTACCTGAAACCTTTGAAACTCGTCGGTTGATATCATATTTTCAACATGATTTAATTAACGGTATGATGATAATGTCGCATTAAGCTTCCCCTAATCAAAATTGCTTAACATTTTGCATTAGGTAGTATTTTTTATTCAACCCTTTGAAGGGTTGAATAACGATATCGTTGTCCATTTAGGCACCCTTTTGTTGTGAACAGCTCAATTAATTGAACCCCCGTTGAGCCAGTTAGGCTTCGATTAACAAGTCATATTTCTCCAACAGGTTCTGTTATGTACTAGCAAATATCTTACCTCAAGCTAAATAATATTTAATAATTATACAATATGATAAAGAACATTTAATAATTATAAAAACTTTTTTTTATCGGAACAAAGAGGTAAGTGCAATAATCTGTCTGTCAAATAAATAATAAAATATATGAGTTGAATAAAAATAGTGAAAGATGTAATATTAATAAAAATAATTATAATTATAATCATAAAATAAAACAAATTTATAACTTTATTCCACTTTTTTTATTTTTTGACTGGACCGGTTTCAGCCTATAACGGCCATCTTCAGACTAGTACAGGTTGTTCTTATTCTATGGCTTATGTATTATTTTTGGGGTGTCAGGGTTTTTAAACGCATATAATAAGTGCATAATAAATATAATCATGTAATTATACCATAATACTGGGAGTAACCCAATAATTAGGAAATTTTATAGAAAATCTAGACATTACAATTAAGATAGGAAAACCTAAAATAAACTCATTGATAATCAGTATTCACCAACCTTGCATTATATAAATACATCGTAAAATCATACTTAGAGAAATAGAATTGTAACCCATCTTAAATAAAAATTCATACCAGATAGAAATATAAAATAGTAAGCTTGAAGTAACTTGTAACTAGTAAAATCATGCAGCAATACTGAAAAATATAATTAAAGTAAAATTATGGTTTACTACCCCTGACATCCCAAAAATAGTATATAAGCTATAGAATAAAAACAACTTGTACTAGTCTGAAGATGGCCGTTATAGGCTGAAACCGGTCCAGTCAAAAAAATAAAAAGTGGAATAAAGTTATAAACTTGTTTTATTAAATCATTAAAATGAAATTCCACCATGAATTAACAGTTACAAAATCAGAAATAATAATAATAAAAACACAACAGCATTTCTTTGTCGAAAGGCAAAACGACTGAACCACAATTTTGAAAGTTTACTCCAGAGCACTTTAGAGTTTTTTTTGTTTTACAATAAAATTCATAAGTCTTTAGTACCTTGTTGGATTATGAAAAAGAGTTAACTCAGGTAACTCGGTGCTTTTACTGAGTTGCCTGAAGCGATGAAAATCTAAAACAGTCCCAAACTTGTCTCGCTTGAGTCAACCTTCTCCCAAATGTTAAACATATTTTAGATGGCTGAAGGGCCACAAAAGTCTTCAGAATCAACCAAGAGCCAAAGTATTCGATGCAGAAAAAAACTGATCAAATCTGCATATTTAACCCATTTCGGACCAAAGTGTCGCTTCAGCCAGTGTATTTTTCTAGCAATGATATTTAATTAAAATGAAATATTTATCATTAATCTCAAAACTCAATTCAAATAATTATGATGTTTTTTTTATGGATTGCTTATTAAAATTTATACGATCATGTAAAAATCATTAAATGCACTAACATTCAATTAATTTAATGTCATTTTTATATATATATTTAACTGCACGGAATGTAGATACAAGAAGGCTATTATATCATAAATACTTTATCAATATTAATTTAATGTATTCAAACACTATTCTTTACAACTGTTCTTTATTTTTATATGAACAAATAGTTTTCATAAATAGAACATATATACTTTGTTTTTAACCACTTTTTTATTTAATATTTTTGACAAAATATTAAATAAAAAAGTGGTTAAAAACAAAGTATATATGTTCTATTTATAAATATGGCAAGCCACAAAGTTAATGCTTTTTAGGAATATAAAATAGTTTTCAATTTTTTCACTGTTTAATGTATCTACTTTTATGTGTTGCGTATAAAATGAAATGAATGAATTAATTAAAAAAATATATTTGAACATTACTGTAAGTTAGTAAGCTTAGATTGTGTTACACCATACAACTCTACCTTGAAATGTCGAACTATTTGCTTCAATCACATTCAAGCAAACAATTATGTTTTACCAACTGTTGACATGAATCGACAAAATAATGCACTAAATCATGCCACGTCGTTTTGGGGCGACCCCAACTTCTTCGTGCATTCGTCTAATACTCCTCTCTCTGTCCACATACTGCACATGTCTAAACCATACAACCTTTTATTTATTAGCCTTGTTTATTACGCTTACATCGGCCATCCTTTATTTGAAATGTAAGACATGCATTTTTAACAGTTTTAAATAATGTGTCCTTGCCGGAGTACCCCGTTCTAAGGCCACTGATAAGGAAACTGCTTTTTTCAACATATCTAAAAATGAGAGAGCGTTTTTACATTACTTACGTCTCATACTGCAAGTGTATCGATATAACATTATGAGAAATATTTTAAAAAAACATTGCACTCGTCATAAGTCTTGAAGCCAGATTTTAACGAATCACGTGAAGCTAATTAAAACGCGGAAATGATAAAATGTCTCCTAAATTATATTTAATTTTAACATAGCGTGAAATAACAAATCTCAATTTTGATTATTTATAAAGTTACTGGTCACCTTGCATTTGATTATGCGTGCCAATCTTTTACACAATTCGACCTCGGATTCCTATATTTTAGATCTAGTTTTTTTTTCAAATAATGACTGTCTACAAAGCAGTCTTTTATGTCAAATTGATTGAAAAAAATAACATCAAAAACATATTTATTAGGCTGGTGAATTTTTGATTACAACTGACTTTTTTCAGCTCTAATAAACGTATTTTGATGACCAACATATTATAAATAATTGAATAAATATTTTTTCTTGCTCTCCGCCGTCTGTGTTAAATCCCCCCACGATATGTTTTGATTTAAGTGTACACAAAAAGTGGGTTTATTTACGTGTCCTTACTTAGGTAAGTACTTATGTACAAAAATATTGCTGTTTTTATCAACAACGATTAAATTTAATAGATAGTTCCTCCTTTGGTCAACTTTATTTTTTATGTTCTTTGTTATGCTCTTTTAAGTCTTAAAATAAAAACACATATTGGTAACCCCATACTGGCGGATCAGTAAAAAATGGTTGCAACTCTAGATGACGAAATATTTTACTTGTATTGAATGCACCAAAATAATATGTAAAACTCTCCTCAAAACTTATGATAAACATAAATCGGTAGACACTGAAAACTATACACTAATGTTGTTGACAATTTCCAAGGTAGAATTGTGAGCGCATTGGCTTTAAATTCAGAGAGGATTTAAACTTTGGCATTCATTGAATAACACAAACGTAAAATATAAGATACAGTCAGCGCGACAAAGCAATTTCAACCTTATTGCGACCAGGGTATCGAGCAGAGGCGTGCACTTCATATAGGCACATAAAAACTGCCTATTCTCCCGTACTCGCATAAACATATGAATTATATTGGATTAAGTAATATGAAATTATTGCAAAAAATATATCTACATTTTCAGAAATACGCGCGAAGTTTAGCTAAAAGCACCGCCCCAAACGCCATACTATAACGTGTCAAAAGCAATAACTACATATGCTTTAACGCCGCCAACGTCAGAGTAGATTATTCTAAGTTCACTAGACTACACAAACTATGTATGCATGTATGCTATGAGCTGTGTGCGCGCACAAGTGGTTCATTTGCTCGTAGTTTCTTTGTTAGTGTCTAGGCAGTGCTTTTACAGATCAAATACTATAACAATCAGTGACATCTGTGTGTACCTATCTTAACAATCGATTAATCCGCTGTCATACTGCCTACCCTGATCAAAAACTCTAAGCATGCACCCTACTGGATCGAGTATATATCAACTCTCGAACTTCAAGGTCATTATAAAATTTGTTCCAACTTTATTAAGATTATCAATCTGAAAACTGTAAATGATTGATGATTGTCCTCAGATAACCTCTTGTGAGAGTTGAACAGGAAATAAGCTGCAGTTCGCAGGCTGTGTTAACAAGTAGGTGGCCATTACATTATGCTGGTAACGGAATTCTTGGCGCGCACTCGTTTAAAACCTGTTTCCCGCCGTCATTTCATTTTCACGCCGGGTGAACCGGAAACGATTGTTACTATTATCGAAGAGTGAAAATTTAAAGGGGGCTATGTACCGATTGATTCTAAATGTGTTTAATTGGTTTAAATATTTTTTTTTCATCTTGAGTCACAGCTAATGCTTTATCAATGCTTGTTTCAGTAATTTGCTTCAAAGTGTTGCTTGCCTGTGCTTTGGAATTATAATATTTTTTTATAACAGTAACCATACAAAATTTAAAAATATAAGATATCTATCATGTTTCTTTTTTTATTTCTTGTTATTTTTTTTACTCATAAGGCTTCAATATTTTGTATACCTCTGAAATATTTTGCCACTTTTTTTTTATTTTTGATTTACTACTTTACCTAACTATTTAGTATGGGTCACTTATAATTGCACTTAACTGTATTGATAAAAATTGTAAATAAAATAGTGTGAAAAGTATATATGATTTAAACGTGAATGGAATAAAAAGTCAGGGACGCCCGAGGAAGACATGGCACGATCAAGTTAATCAAATATTTGAATCGGACCGTCAGAGTAACAGAAGAGTCAGAATAACAAAAGAGTATTTATGAGACGATGTATGAATGTGAATGACGCAAGGAGTGTGTGCAGACAAAGCTGTATGGCGGTCTGTCTTTTCTGCGTACTCTTGCGGAGAAACGGCGTGGTGGTCAGTTAGTTAGTTATAAATAATAATAATAAAATTAAGATTTTTCGACAGCGACGAAGTTTAACTTAAAACTTAACTGCAGTATCGTTTTTATACAAAATGTTGAAATAATTAATTTCTAAGTAAACGTTAATTATTCAGCTAAGTACGTTAATTATAATAATACACTATCGCACAGCCTACATTTTCGATATTGTTTTACACATGAAAGAAATAATTAATTTCTGTAAAATAAAATTTTATAAATCTGCCGCCAATACATCTTTCACCTTAATGAAGTATTTTCCATGAACTTTTTTTTTTACTTCCAATGGAATATATTTAGGACTCTTCCGGCGCCCTCTTCCAGCGGATATTTAATATCATCAATGCATTCTTCACACCGCAGAACTGTAATCAAACGAGATAAGTGAAATTCAAAACAATAAAACGTAACATTTTGTGAAAATAATAAATCGGCATTTATCTCCTTTTCATTAAAAAAATCTCAGTTCTTTGAAGACGGATGCGCTTTGATACATCTTTATCGATTCTGAATCGAAGCGTGAAACTACACCAATCACGTTTCAATCACGCTTCAAGATCTGTTCAGACTGTTCACACCGAGAAGAAGACGAATATGAACAAACTAGTTTCCAATTTGACATACCTATATACGTTTGAACATAACTTTAAAGCCTGTTTAAGCTAAATTTTTACTTAATGAAAATGAAATAATAACTTTGAATAAAACCACAGGTTTTATTTATTTTTTTATGACCGACCGGTTTCGCTTAGCCTAAGCATCATCAGGGTACAAATTAAACTTAACAAAAAATACAAAGCATGCGGTTAAATTAACATGAAGAGGGAGAACACAATATAAAATAAAATAAAAGAACAGTGAGAAAATAATAGAATAACACTTAAACTAGCGTTGTGACCGCTCCGTAAGAACTACTTCAAATAACTACTTCTTTAAGCGCCAATTCCCACTTCCTTCACTGTTCATAGAACAAATACTTCAATTGAAGTTAGCAGTTCCGCTCATATGTTCATTTTGGCGTTGCGACAGCTCCGTGTGAACTACTTCATTTTGCAGTAGTTCAAACTTCATTCATTTCATTTCATTGAACAAATACCTTCAACTGAAGTTAGATTACAAAGAACTTCTTTAGTTTGCGGCAGTTCAGTTGCGAAGTTGAACTTCAAAGCCTACAAAGAAGTAAAAAGAATAAGAAATAAGAACCTTAAGGCGATATCCTTTGTCAGTTCTTTTCGTGTGTTTTTGGGCGAGGACCCAATCCCGATATCGACTTTCTTTAATTTCAAATCTCTTTTTGGCGAGTTCGACTTCAATTGAAGGGTTCACTACGAAGGGTTCATTTTAAAGAACTATTAGTTCGTGAAGCATTCACAAAACATTGAAGTTTTTCCCAACGCCAATTTAAACTATAACAAAGGAGCAGAGAGAAAGAGATAGATAATATGAAATGAAATGGAAGAGGCAAAACGTCAACTGAAAAGGTGATTAAAGAATAATGTGAAATTTTATAAGTTTACGGGAAATATACCTAATATTGGACTACTGGACAAATTTAATTGATAATTAAAAAATTATTATTAATTTTAATGGCTTTCTTTATTTCTAGTGCTTCTAAATTATTTTATCTGTTGCTTTTATCATTTTTATTGTGAATTTGAGCACCGATGTTTTTATTAAACGATGAATTCTGTAAGCCGTGATAATTGAAACATCTATGATGTTTTTTGATTCTAACATTGACATTACGGGTTGTTTTACCAATACAAAATTAAGAAAAATCACTAAGCAAAACCGGTCGGTCATTATTCTTAAAATAAAATCCTCGGTCTAATACAAGGTTATTATTTCATTTTCATTAAATATATCAAATCACTGAGTGATTCTACGAAAATATGAATGTATACGAGTACTTATGATAATGATATGAAATGAAAAAAAATCTATTGTCTTTTTAATTGGCTTGTGATTTAATTGTTCGTTCTTTTTAATTTTCTTCTCTCCTGCAGTACGAGTTTCAACACCTTTTTTCTGTTAAACAGTTGAAAAATACAGAAAAACACATTAATGACCTCTTGTCTTATTTTATGAGAGTTTAATAGATATTTTAAACTCTTTGACGCCTGTTTCTTAAGTTCATCATTTAAGAGTTTTTTACTGATTCATGCAAAAAATAACCTACTTTTTTTAAATATAAATACCGCAGAAGAGTCTCAACTGCTCCCAATCGTCTAGAGCCAGTGAGACTATGGCAACCCTAAATAGGGTATGTTGTGAGGCTGAAAGTAGTGGAGAAGGGAAGGAGATGGGAAAGAGGAAGGTTGGAAAGTACCTGGCTATTCAGATCTAATCATCAAACACGGCTAAAGCCATTTCAAGCAACGTTTCGATTCTGAATGGTGGTCTTTCACCAGGACGATCTACCACTCTGGAACGTGCCGCAAATATACTTTTATATCAATTAAATGTGTTATGACACATATTAATTGAATGAAAGTTATTGGCGCACGCCGGGTTTGAACCCGCGACCTTCGGATTCATAGTCGAGCGTCTTACCACTCGACCATGAAGGCCGCTTACTAGTTTGTACGTAAAGTTACTAATAAATTAATAACCTTACTTATCACATCCATCGTCATGAGTGGAAAATATTACTGCTGCAATGATGAAAGACTTAACCAGTAAAAGATTGAACCCAGGATGCCAATGTGAGAACCCAACGCTTTGGACCTCTCGACCACTAACCAGTCGTAAACTTGGATTATTTTTAATTCATGCTTATAAAAAATCACACTAGATTAAGGGTTATTGCCATGACCGAAATGTTCCGTGACCACTCTCTACCATTTTTATATCAAATTATTATTACTTATTAATACCTGTTACTTGGTATTGTTTTTTTTTTTTCTTTAACAATATTTTGAACCTGTTATTTATTGAATATTATTCATTATTTTTGTATCTGCTATTCAATACTCTTTTTTTATTTTATTTTACATAATTTTTTGCACTTATGATTTTATTGTTTAAAAAAATAAATAAATACGTTACTTATTTAAGCTGTAACGGGGGTAAATAAATAAATAAACAAATAAATAAAATCACTGCTTCACGTTTTGTCCGCTTGTAGCTACTGTTTTCCACCACTATTAATGCCAAGTAAACGTTAATAATACACAATCACACAGCTCATTAGATAGATAATGTTTTACACATAAATATACATAATTTTACTGCATCATAAGAGGCGTCAATTACAGTAGCGTGGACAGAGTTTTTGATCAGAGTAGGCAGTAGGAAAAACAGTGGATTAATTGATAATTGATTTCTTCTGCAAAACCACTGCCTGGCATTAACAATGAGACTAACAAAGATACTGGCAAAAACGAGCCACTTGAACCCACAACAGCTCACAGCATAATTTTTTGTGTAGTCTAGTGAACATATAATAATCTATTCTGACGTTTGCGGCGTTTGAACATATATATAGTTACCGCTTTCGACACGTTACAGTAGGAAGGTTGGTGCGATTTGTCAAAATTTCGCGCGTGTTTTTGATGGTGTAGATTATTTTTTTGCAATAATTTCATATTACTTAAACCAATATTATACATATTTTAATGCAAATTCGGCAAGGTGGGCAGTGCTTATGTGCTTTTAAAGAGTGCACTCCTCTGGTAAAATATGACATAATACATCCACCCTCCTCTGCACAGAATCAAGATTTGGGACTCCAGCCCAGAGGTGACTACTTAACTAAATTTCGGAAGAACTTTGCAACTCTTTGGGATCAGCAGCTGGTCACTTTTGAATAATCTTCTAGCCCTATACACAGACCCTCGGCTTATTGGAAGCCTGGCTTCAATGGGGCTCCGTTACTTAAGTCGATCTGAGATATTTACAGCTAAGCTTCTTAACAGAGCCTTTGTTTTGGAGGCTGCTTCTATCAAAGTGCATTGAAGCCATCAAAGAAGAGTTTATTTCAAATAAAAAAATTATGAGTTGAAATTTTTATATTTTTCTTCGAGAAATTAAAATATCGTAACCCAGAAATAATTTAATTTTTATGGCATTACGACTAACTTTTTCCAGGTGGACATTTTTACCAAGTACCCCAGATGCTTGTTTTTTTTTAATGTGAGTTTTTCGCATGGTGTGAAAATTTAAATAAATATGTAAGTGCAAATAAAAACAATTATTCTGATGGAAAGAGAAAAAAACCTTAATGTTTTAGCTTTGAAAATGTGTTTTGAGGAATCACTTTCTACGCCAGAGGGCAGATTATCACAGGGACGTGATGTTTCAACTGAAAAATAAAGTGTGAATGAAGTAAAGTCGCGGATATGAATTTCAAGGGTTTTTTCATCGCTTGGGGGAAGAAAGAGCTCATATTCGAATCGATGGGGATTTTTTTTCTTCAAATAAGCAGTTGAGTATTTGTTGTTACGAACACTTTTAAGAAGAGAAATTGAATGTATTTTGTAACGAGTTTGGATGGGAAACCAGTTTGAAGATTACAAACTAATTTGCTTATTAGAATACTGTTTATATCCAAATAGTTCACGTCAGCGTTATTACCTTCTTCTTCGGGCGCCTTTTTTTATAGGAGGTTGGCCATCGTCAGAGCAATCTCCACCGTGCAGGCTGCAGTCCGGAACCAATCTGCAGAAATGCACCGATACCAGTCACGTATATTACGAAGCCATGTACGTCTTCCATCAATCTTCCCCTGATTCATAACAAACCCAAGACAAAAGACTTTTATTTCAATAACTAGTTCGATTTTTCATTATTTATTTTTTAAATCGAATTAAAATTAATATTAATATTAATTTTATTTTGTATTTTTACATTTTTACGGCTTTAAACGCCGACATAGTTGTCACTAAAAATAAAAACTTAAACTAGCAGAACCAAACAAAATTTATAATAAATCTAATTCAATTATAAAAAAAATGGAGTTCTACAAATAAAACACAAAAACTAAAAATTAATTGACAATTTATGGTCATTCTAACGTCTACTTAGGTTAACCTCTCTGTCTAAGATATTTTGAGGATGGGTCTATAATATTCTCAATCAAATAGATCAAAACCAAGTGTATAGAAAACGAGCAGGGTCGTATACGCAGTGAACTTGTATTTGATATCAACTATGTAAGTAGATAAATCAAAGACAAGATGTAAAAATACGATCCAATTTTTTTTTTCAAAATCTCATTTCCCTTCGGTAGCGTTCGAGCATCTTTGTAGTAGGAATATCCAACGAAACTACCAGGCGCTCATTAAATGATTCGAGATAAGGTTCTTTCCTCTTCATTGAGATTTTTTCTTTTCATTTTTCACTCAAACCAATCCGTACGAAAGCGTACAACCTACTTGCCAAGTGGTTTATTAGTCCGAGTAAGCTTTACTTAAGTCCGTATTAACGCGGATTTTATGTGAAAATTGAGTCGTTAAATTAGGCAAATATGGGGAAAGGGAGAAAGCTTCCACATTTCCGAATTTTGATAGGTTTACTTTTATGTGCTTGACGTGCTTGCGAAGTAAGATCATTTGGTAACAAATATTTTAACGTCGCTCTGCAGAATGAAATACGCCAACAAAATGGAATTAAAACGACATGTTGCGTTAATCACGTAAATAAAGTTTTTGAACATTTTGAAGCGACGATTTTATGAAAGTTGTAGAATCCATACTGAAAAAAGCAGAACTTTTTGATTTAAGTACAAGTGCATTTTATAGGATATCGATTAGAAATAAATTAACTGAACTTGTAAATAACCGTAAATTAAAGCTTTAGAAAAAATATGTTATCCATTTCTTAGAAAGTAAAAAGTCTTACGTACGTCAAATCTCCAAAAAACTATGTTTTTTCTCCATTACTTTTATACCTTTATATCTATAATTGCATAATTGATTCACCTTCTGTGTTGCAACTCATCAAGTTCAACATTTCTTGCGGTAGGCTCAGAAACAATTAATTGCTGTTCCTCAATAATCACTCTACTAATAATCAATATCATTTTCCACTGTCCAGAATGTCGAGACTTGTTTACTCAAGCCATGGCCTTGAATCTTTCGGTACCAGTCTAAATGATTTTTGTCATTCTATGCGACTCTACCAAAACTTTGACTTGACCTTGGCTTTGATTTGAATGTCCTTTATTACGTATATGTTGTCATATTTTTGTCATTGCTACATTTAATATTCAATATGTGCTGTTTTTTTCTCTGTTGCACTTTTAACCCATTTCGTGTAACTTTTTTTTTGTAAGTGGAAAATAGTTCGTTAGCTCATAAATAAATTCCTACTATTGTTTTACGAGATTTTTAATAAATATACGTTAAAAAATTATTGTTTTATCTCGATTGCTTAAAAACGTTCAGCTTCATTTTATTTGAAAAATTCTTAATGAGTTGATGTTTAAGATTAAGAAAGGGACGCTTATATGGTTTGAGCAATAAAAAAATATGTCCCGTTTTTGGTTCAAGTTCACATTTTTTACAGTGTTTACTATGCATTGAAATCTTATAGTAAACGACCTTTGTAACTTATTTCCACTTATTTATTTTTGACAGGACTGGTTTTACCTTGCAACGGACTTCTTCAGACTGATACAATTCAATGTGAATCTATGGTATATATATTTTACCAGACTGAAGATGCCCGTTCCAAGATGGAACCGGTCTTGTCCAAAAGAAATAGTGGAAATGAGTTGCAAGATTTTTTAATCTTCAATTTCAATTTCAAAATACGATATAATTTTAGTAAACGGTTTTACTCCGTTCATCTGAAACTAATCAAGAACTGTAACCTGCCATCCGAGAGGAAAGAGTTTATCGGGAAATGTAATCCGCCCCTAATACCAAGATTTCCAGTGCACAGACAGGTGGTGTCTTAACTACGGATTAACCGACCATTCTCCTGATAAAACCTGAATTGCACACGGTATATAAAAGTCAATTCTTATAATCGTTTAGCAGGTACACATGGCAAAATTTTCAATAATTATAGTAGCACTTGGTGATCTAAAAATACACCCGCCAGCCTAGCTTAAAAACTAACAACGTCTCGAATAATTGTAACACATAATACCCTTTCAACTAAAATGGCTCATTTATAAATTATGTTTTATTCTTTATAACAAACTCTTTCAAATTGGATGAGTAAATTGTATTCAATTCTCTTACACAACTTCCAATGCACAAACTATGTCCAACAAAATGATGGTAGATTATGAATTAACATTAATTTACAACCCGATTGGTTTATCCCATTCTGTAACCGTGGGGTCTCAATAAAATATCTTCCAATACTTGTTATAGTTCCTGGTAAATAGTTTGTTTTACTGATGACTTGATACGATTTTATGGGGTCAATTTAAATTGATTTTTTTTTATTATACTAGATTTTAATAGATGTTCTAACTTACATGAGAAAAATCCAATTATAAAAACTCAAAAAAAAAATTACAAACACAAAGCGGACATCAAATCTAAAATTACAAAAATTCAATCAATGATAAATAATACAAAAGAAAGACAAACGTTTTATACAATTTAATTAGCCTAATCAATCTTACATATTTTTAAGCAATAGCAGGACATTTTTTCTGAAACTGTACAAATTTTAACAAAAATGATAATAAATCTTTATTTAAAAACAGTTTACAGTAATAACAGCAAAATAATAAAAATAAAAGCAGAATAATCACATAAAATACATAGGGTGTATAGAGGTGTAGGTACATTTATATATTTTAACAAGAGATCTATACATTGTAAACAGTATTTATATATATATATATATATTACATACATTATATTTATAAAGTCTGCATTAGTACATTATATGGTCGACACGTTTGAGATAGAGAGCTTAAGTAGGTAATATTATTTGTGAATGTACGCATGTAGAATATGTTATGGCATCAAACAATAAGAATTGGTACATTTATTTCAATACTGCTAAGACTTACTGTACTATCGACATGACCGTAAATTATTTTATGTAAACATATTGAATCAGTTATTTGTCTTCTAGTTTTAAATTAATTAATGTTGAAGTATTCAAAGCGTGCGTCATATGATTAAAGATGGTCATGTAGACCACATTTAAAATATAACATTCTTACCTTTTTTTCAAACAGATTCAACAATGTTTTTTGATATTTGTAGTAATGAAGATTCCAAGATGTACTTCCACTCAACAAGGTTCGATAAGAATAGATAGAACATATATTTTACTATAGAATGAATGAAAAAATAAGTATTTAAAATCTAGCCAAACTTATATATGAAAATATAATGGGAGTTTTTTGGAAATTTTAAATTTTTAAGTATCACCTGTTTACGGAATTTTTCTCTTTCGAATTTATTATTTGCCACACCATATTGCTTGCGCCATGTTTTTTTATATTTTTCATTTAGAAAAAGTATTTTGATAAACGGTAGTTGAATCTTGTATAAAGCCTTGTAACTTTTAATAACTTATATGTGTAAGTTCTTTAATATCAAAACTGACATGTTATCTAGTGTTTCCTCATATTTCTCTATTTTGAAACAACAGTGTGCTGTGGCCTTGGGTGCATCTGTCGGTACCAATTTCACTCCTGGACGATAACTCGTTTGAACATACATAACATCATCTTCCTTATTTGTTTGGTTTTGTTTTTAGGTTAATGATAAGCATGCTTATCAGCTATCAACTTCCATGAATACATTTAAAAGACAAACACGTTACAAAATCTAATCAAAAAATGTACAAGATTTTCTGTATGTATTTGTTCTGAAGTTTATTTTGTTTTGACAAACGTTTGGTGCAATTTTGAAAAATCTTACAAATTTGTATTTTCAAAAATGTTTGACAAATCCATTGAAATATTAACGCCACACAATAAATAATTTACAATTAAAAAAATGTTACATAATAAAGGAAAGAAACTAGTATGATGGTCAAAAAGTCTTAGAGAATAATAAAAATCATTCATCAATTTACCTACCATATACTCTACGGAAACAAACAAAACACAATGGGCCATTTACGCCCAGACTGGTAGACACCCTTAGTATTGCCCTGATAAAACCACCATTTAGAATCTAATCGTTTCCTAAATTTGATTTAGTCGTCTTTATTGGCCAAATCTGAAAAGCCAGCTACTTCACAACCTTTCTCTTTCCCATCTCCTTTCCTTCTGTACTATCTTGAGCCTTCCATACCATAATTGAGGTTGGGAGATTGGGGGAAGCAGTTGAGATCATTGTGCGGTATTCACACATAAAAACCACAATGAAACAAATTTGTATCAAAATGCGTAAAAAATATTATGCTTACAGAAAAAAGCTTGAAGTAACAATATATGAATAGAGAGCTAATTATTTTTACCCAACCTATACAGATTTAGGATAAATCACTTTCTCCGGGTTTTTACGTCGTACACCATGAGAAAGAAAGAGACAACAAATTTTACCGAATTATCACACCACTTGTTCTTCGTGTCCCGCGTCTCCGTTGACTCCTCCCACATGTTACGATACGCGAAATAAATAGACATAACTCAGCGGTTTATTAGGTTGAATGTTATTTTATTTTCTAACAATACTGTGAAAAGGTGGTTATACCAATAAACAAAAACATTATGTCGACGTGTACTATGAATGGATGTATAAATACCGAGCTCTAGTCCTAGCCACGCCCAGATCTAACCAAGTCCGGCAAACCTTGTAAAAACTGACTACAGCCCTCTCTACAGCGCTCTCTCTCTTGTGTATTATTGTTCTGATGAAAAAGCTTTTAGAAAAGATCTTCCGTATATCTGAAAACGTTGAGATCTTTAACAAAATATTCCATCTATAGAATACCGCACAACAAATTGTATAAAAAAAAGGTACACTTTCTCGTGAAAAATTACTGCTCTCTTCCATATGATTAAAACGTGATATTTCTTCCTACCGGTTATAAAACAGAACCACGCAAAATCTTACACGCATCTGTGAGATCCACTTAAGAAGATAAATTGCATAATGAGCATCGTTGATTACACAGTATCTTAATCAGGAAATGACGAAATCCAGTTTATAATTCGCTAATGAGATAACTTTATCAAAAAGCGTTCCCATGCAATTTATAATTACATTTGTTCTCCATTATTCCAATTATAACGCAAATTCGGCGTTATGTCACAATACAATAACTGCAATGATTGTTACAGTTTTAATTCTATCTAAAACTTCTCTTAACTTTTTGGTAAGTTTTTTATCGTTTTATTTATAGCATTGATTGTCCGTGGCTCTTAACTTACGGTTGATTGGAGCAACATCTAGTTCAGGTGAGTAATAGTTTGACGAGGTGAATGTGAATGTTGATCGATAAAAACACAGGTAATTAGTTGTTTTTTTTTTTTAATTACAATTGCATTTTATTCGAATGGTATTTTAATTATTTATCAATTGCTATGTAATAATTTACATATCACTTAGTTTTATGGAGTTATGGTCAACTAAATATATTTTATTACTTCTTTATAAAATATTTTTATAAACTCATTTTAATAAAGTATACAACATAAATCAATTAGTGAACGATCTCTGCGGAAAAGTAGTGAGCTCCTTGGCTCTTAACCTAAGGGTCAGAATGAAAACTGTTGATAGTCAAAATGCTAGATACTCTAAGTATCGCCCTGGTGACAGACCACCATTCTAAATCTAAACAAATTGGCTTCAATTTATTTATTTGGATTTTAACGCATTGTTCACTTGTGAGTGAGAGCAAACAAAGTTTAAAAAACTCAATTAAAAAATATATAATATAAAACAAATGTAAAAGAGATACAAATAGAATAAAAAAGTGAAAGATAAGGGATAAAAAAAAATGATCAATAATACTAAAGAAGAAAACAGAGAGATACAATAAAATAAGATACGGGTCATGTGAAGAGTTAGAATAACAGAAGAGTGTGTATGAATGTGAATGAAGCAAGGAGTGTGTGCCAAGACAGAGTTATATGGCGGTCCGTCCTCTCTGCCTACCCTTGCGGGAAAATGGCGTGCTGGTTAGTTAGTTAGTATGTTAGTTAGAAGAAGATAAGATAGACAAGCAATCAGAAGAGAGTACAAGAAAATAGAAGAAGAGAATATAGGCACACCCATACTAAGATATTTCTAAATAACAACAAAATTGTAAAAAAGTGGTAGAATTAGCTTAGGTACTGTTTTATATTTTTAAGCAAAAGCAGATTTATTTTTGACAGTATAAATTATAAAAGATATCGATATCAGCACATTTAATCTTATTGTTCAGTCAATACATTTCAGACAGAGGGTTAAAATATGCACTATTATTTTTTAATGTGATCTGATGATTTTTTTATGGCGTCTCAAATAACAAAAATTACAGACGTTTATTTGAATTTCGCGAAGACAAAAATGTAGGATTGAGATGACGGTGCAATTTTTATAGATACAAATCAATCAATTACCTTCTCGAAATGTGTTTTTTTTCCTTGTCACTAATGATGAGATCTAAAAATAATATAATTCTTAATCTTCTCTTTCGTGTCTTTCTTTCTCTCACCTATTTTTTTTTAGTTAAATAACATGGGAATGCCACTAACCATAGTCCCACAGACTCTAGGCAGTCAGTTTATAGGTTGAAAAAATAAAGAGAAGGAGTTTGGTAAGGATGAGTACCTAGCTATTCGTATTTCCACATTAAACAAAGCTAAAGCTACGTCAACAAACGTTTCGAATTTTGGATTTGGTCTTTCACCAGGTCGATTCTACGAATATCTTTTACTCGGGAACAAGGTCAAAATACTTCGTTTCTTTATTAATTAATGGAAAAGTGACCATTATTATATGTACCCTGTATGGTATTCTAACCCGTTAGGAGCCATGAAGTTTACCAATTTCCTACAAAGGTTGTCTTATAAATACACATAATTTTCATGTACAATTACACAAAAATGCTTTCCTGTATTCGATTGAAATTCTGATAAAAAATGCAAGACTCTCAGCTTAGTTCTCAAAAAGAGCAAAGATAAAAATTTAAGTGCGCCAAAAATTGAATGGTATTCGAGTTATCAATTATTAATAAGTTATTGGAGCATATTTCAAAGACTCGGACTTAAACGAGACGTTGGCAAAGAGCCAGAAATTTTGCATTTCCATTGAATTTGCATATTTAAGCAGTACCTTTTAAATTTTGCTACTAGAGTCGGGATACAGATGCTTGAAAGGGGAATTAAATGTACCTTTGACACACAGAACACTTTAAGATATAAATGGCCTGTTCAAAAGAAAAGGTGAATTTTGAATTTTCGCGGGCTGTGTATATCCGACTACCGATTTTTTTTTGTAATGTTGGTACACATATTTTTATCATATGTTAGCATTATCAGCTATTTTGGATTAGTGGTTTGTTTTCAACAACTGGAAATCCATTTTTTTTCAAAAGTAAAAAATCGAAGGACACCCAAAAACGTGACTAACCTTTCCAGTTGTCAAAAACAAACCACTAATCCAAAATGGCTGATAATGCTAACATATGATAAACATATGTGTACCAACATAACAAAAAAAAACGATAATCGAATGTACACAGCCCGCGAAAATTCAAAGTTCAACTTTTCTTTTGGACAGGCCTCGTAGATGCAGTACTGACGTTCCAAATCACGAAAGCAAATCAAATGTTCTCCAGTTAAAGCATTTTTTGTTGTTGTTGGTTAAACCACAAAAGAGAGTAAATTGCCCTGAGTTAGTGCAACTTGGAGAACATTGTGAAACTGAAAGTCATGGAAAAGGGAAGGAAATGGAGAAAAAAGTATTTGAGAAGTAGTTTGCTATTCAGATCCACATATTGAACATACCTAAAGCTAAGAGTTTTTTTTTATTCCTTGGGAATAATACCTTTATCAAAAACAAAAAAAAAGTAGTATATTATCACTCTTATTAGTAAAATAAAAACCCCTTCTGGTGGGAAAGGCAATCTTATTGTTAAATTGAATTACTTTGAATGTTTACATATATTTTGCAGCAATGAGACAGTGTTTAAACGGTAAGCATTGTTGCTATTTTTTAATGTAATCACACCTTTATTCTCTTATACAGCATTTGTATAAGAATTGTTTTTCAACTTCATTCGGTTTTTACTTTACTTTTATTCTAGGTCATATTTATATCTGTGGTTGCCTTTTTCTTCTTTATTAATATTGTGTACATTGTTGTTATACACCCTTGATATGATTTTCTTTAAAATATTTTTTTCGGAATGTTTTTTAAAATAAATAATTTTATCGAATTGAAAGTACTTACTCTGGTATGAGGAGCAAATACACATGTATACTGACAATGGTTTTTGAAACACCTAACTCTTGTGCATTTTTTATCTTCACTGGTTTTAAAGCTCTACAGTAGCAAAAGGCAGCCCGCTCACCGGGTAGAAAAGTATATCTCCTTATTAATGTACCTCTAACCACATTGTACATAGGAAGAGGGACCAATATTCCCTGGCACTGTCAAAAAACAATTACAATATGATATATATCCTCACCAGTTTTAACTGCCTGCCACAATTTAGAATGGTTAAATTTGTCTCTTCACATCATATATAGTCCGTTCTCCAATGCCATGACAATCATAATATATAGCGCTAAAAACATTTCAGAAATATTAAATCATGTGTAATCTGAATGGACTTTAATATATATGATCGTTTAACCAATAACAGCGAATCACTTTAAATCGTAAAATCTTGAACCATTAACGCTTTTTCAACATTTTTCAAAACCATCGCCTTATCATTAAAAGAATGGCGACTTAAAAATAGTTTGGTAAAATTTCTCTGCCACTGAAACATTAATTGCCTTTTTGATTTGCACCTTTTATATAGAACCAAGAATAAAATAAATTTTGAAAACATTATGTAATATTTTCCCAGAAGTAAAATTGAAACATTCGATCACACACAGTTGCCCGGGGTTATTCGAGGTCAAATAGTAAATTGCAGGAAATACACTTTTAAAGTCTGCCTTAATTGAATGTTCGCTGATTTAAAACACTTAAATTATGTTGGTAAGACTATTGAAAAATCTGCTCTAAACAACTTATAGTATAAACAATATACCAAGATCGATGTAGTTTTTTTTTTTTTTTTAATAGAGTTACCGACAGTAAATAATAATAAATAAATATATACACACACTGAAGAATTCGCCTGTATCACAACCATTTTTCACTGATTAACATATTGTAGCTTATAAATTAATCTAAATAGAACATTTTTCTACAAATGTAAAGGGAAATAAAAATTAATTAATTAACAAAGGGTTACAGAAAAAAATAAAAAGTGCACTGTCTAAGAAAAAAAAGAAAAGTACACAAAATATAAACATTAAGTTGTTATTTCTTAAAATGAAAACAGATTTCAATTTTCTACTAAAAGTACCGCATGTATCAAAAAATATGTCGGGATCCATTGAAGTTTGATGTTGATTAAATAAATCAAATGTATGTTGAACAAAAAAGAGACAAATATGTTATGTAACGTTTTTGTTTTAAGAAAGACAACCGTGTTCCGTTTACGAACAACCTGACAATGTTTAAAAAATTCCCACTACCGTCATAATAAAAGGAAAATGTTGCTTGTGCAATGATGGAAGATTTAGCTAGCATGGAATTAAGCCCATGACGCCCGGATGGGATTCCGACGCGTTTCTCCACTCAGCTGCTAACCGGACAAATACCATAGTTTGTTACCATAGTTGTCTAAAGTAACAGACTCACAAACAAATCTGTGCAGGCAGCCAAACTAGGAAGCCAAGAATAACATTGTTTTGCACTGTTTGTGCAATATTTACGGTAGGTACCTATACGCAGGCAATCAACTTTAACAAATTTATATTCTTGTGCATTTTTTTGTAAAAAAATATACGTCCATGAAATGAATTATGGAAACATTTAAAAACCATCTTCATCAAATTAATTATAAAAAATCAAGCTTACATAATATAACCGCTTACTAAAAATGGTCCTGGCGAAACCTCGTTAAACTGTTCTTTACCCTACATTATATTTTGTGTAACTATTCCCTACCTGAAATATGTTTTTTTAAATTTATATACTACAAATTGATTATCGCATTCACTTAATTGGTGCATAACCGTTTAATAAGAGAACGTAATGATATCTAATCTTTTCACGATGATTAACACATACGAGTAATATCGGTGAATGACTGTCAATAATTTATCCCCGGGTTAGTGGACCAGTAAATAGATAATTAATGTGTATTCACAAATCAATTATTTTCGTTTCCTAATTTGGGTTATCTTGTCAAAATCGTATTGCGTGAGATTCGAATACTTATGCGATGATTTGAAATTATCTAAATGGCGGTTTTATTAACGTAGTGATGAAGACATTCGAGTTTCATGAAGTTTTGAGAATTCGCACGCAATACAATTATATTTTCAATATTATTTGCATATTTTATACGTAATATTAGCCCTACTGGCTTTATAACTGTCGTAAGACCAATGATAAACAAGTAAATCAAATGGTTAATAGTAAAATATCAACAATACTCTTAGGATTGTGGAATTAAAAACCTAAGAATAATATTTTCAATTCGTGAATAAACTTTTTTTTTACGCCCGTTTAGGGTTTTTACACAATTTTTTTAAATCTTTTAAAAACAATGTACTCATAAACAGTTCAGAAAGTATTATACAAAAAAAAATTACAATTGAATAACAGGTACATCCTGAGTTAAATAGTTTCATCAATTAAATTAGCTCTAGTAGATGAGAAAAACTGTACCAAGGTATACTTTTATTGTGATATTGACGTACTGAATATAATAACATCAGTATTCGTTTCCTACATGTTGAATTTGATGCACAGGAGTATAATATTGTAAGGTTGAAGTAGAATTGTCATAATAATATGGTAGGTACTGTCTTTTTACTGTCCTGCCAGGAACATGAAATGCAATTTACATGAAAAGAGTATGTTAATGATTTAATAAAACAAATATATAACTTTATTCCACTTTTATTTTATGACTGGACCGGTTTCAGCCTATGACGGCCATCTTCAGACTAGTACATGTTGTTGTTAACCTACGGCTTATATACTATTTTTGGGGATGTCAGGGGTATATATTTGTTTTATTAAATCATTAAAATGAAATTCCACCACGAATTAACAGTTTCAAAATTAGAAATAATAAAAAGAGTATGTAACCACGGAAATTAGTGAAAGGTTTAAGTCAAAATCAAGTTTTGTATTCGTTGGTACTCCTTCATAATATTTGGATGTTTTTTATGAAACTTTTGTTGTGAAATATCACCACAAGGGAGCTTATAAAAACCTGGAAAATAACTCCCGTTAAAACTACCTTAAAGACATTCAGATAAAAATAAACTTTTTTGAAGACCTCCGAAAGTGTAATTTAAGAACATTGTGGGTATCTGGAGTGCCATATAATAAAAATATTAGTATTTTAATAATTAAAACATCGTCGTTTTTTTATGAAAGATCACCTCAGTAATGTTGACTGGTTCTAAAAGTTTATTGTACTAAAATGATATTTTCAGGAAATTCTCAGATGCACATATTTGATAAAAGAGGCAATTGTATGAATAAACATATTTTTTCACCAGTTACTTCAACCAGACTAGCAATTGAATAAATACATAGTTGAACATTTTTTGGAAGGTCCGAATATATTATTGTAGACAAAATTTATTCCACACGGTTTTTTTCGCACTTTGACTGCAAAATGATTTAGTTTCTAGTTGGGAATGGCTTACGTGCGTTGACGCGGACTGTCTAGACGAATCTAATCACATAATACTTTGGACGCGTGACTTAAAAACCGTAACCAATCAATAATCGACAAATGATTAGAATAAATTTGAGTTTTTTTCTAGAGTGGTAGCAAGTAAAATTTTTGGCGTCCCTTGTAAAAACCTAAATTTAAACACCAAATTTTTCTAAAAACGTTATTTTTACCTCTAATATTTTAAATTATTGTTTAATTATAGGACGTATATCCGCTATTTTCCACGTAAACCCATGAGTATTATATTCAACAAACATCACTTTTATAGAAATTTCATCATTGTTTACCACTTGCTTTTTGCAGGTTTCTCCTCTGAAAATATCTAAATACATATAAGCTAAAAGGTACGAAAAATTGTACGTTTGAAATGTTACTGTTTCACTTCGTTAAATTAACAGAGAAACGTGATTCGTTTTTTGTTTAAAAAAACTTCAAAACACAGTAAAAACAACAGCGTCACAAATTTTAAAATGATTTCCATGTAGCGAGATATTTTTATTGCATTGTTTGTATGTTTTAACTTTAATAGTATGTTGCGGGCAAATCGTAAGCTCTGGAATTGGAAATCAGATTCCCTTTATTCAGGTTCTATAGGACAGAATGAAGTGAATCATTGAAATTTTGTTAAGTATTTGAAATAAAGACGATTAAATGAAAAAATCATTCAATAGTAACATTTGTTAAAAAAATACTACTTTTCTGGCAAAATGCAAGCCTTGGGGTCGAAAATTAGATGCCTCTTTGTCGGGCTCACCAAGTAATAGCAGTGAACGTTTTTCAAATGAAATTACTTGTGTTTTTTTTATTCAAACTTATGCATATTGTTTTATTTGTATTTGGAACATGAGATTAGTTTTACAAATAAATGTTATTGTTAAAAAAAAAAGAATAACATCACAAAACAAAAACGTTGACGTACGTCACCAATTTGAAAATGATTTGGAAAGAGCTAGATGTTTCTATATCTCAACATAATATTTATTGAAAAAATAATAATAATATTTACGCTGCTTTAAATACGTTTTAAATTTTGGTGCATTCACAGTGTGAAAAAAAATCAAAATGGCTGGTATTGCTGAAAGAATGTACAGCACTTATAACTTGCTTTATTTCTTGCTTAGGTCTTTCAAATATTTATCACTATAATTTTTCACTTTATTTTATCATTTGTGTACCATGCGTTTGTCTCGACACTTCGAATTTCTTAATAACAGCCTAAAATCGGAAGAAATTCATTTATTAAAAAATTTCAATAGAAGCATTTTAAGTCGTTTAAAAATGACGATTTCTAATGAGGTATTGATGGTTCAAATGGCAGAGTGTTACTCCCAGATAGAGTAGAGGTTCCAAGTCCAAGTCTCGGTCATGACCATTGTTCTTTTTAGTTTTTTTTTTTTTTTTCTGTTTCAAATTTGTGTTTTGGATTATTAATATTTTTAAAATATGTAAAAATAAACAGGAATTAATGCGTTAAGGTTAACCCTAATTTTAATATATTATATTTTAGAAAACACTCCCACAAATCATTCTGATTTAATGCCGTGGTCTACGGGAGCCAATCGGCCGTCTGTTATTAAATTTTTATTGCGTGCACAAATTACATAATTTACATTTAAAACCATGATTCTTTTTTTCTTCGATGTGAACGTGTACCAGTGACCTATCGTGCGTTCCAGTGCTCCAAAATCTGTTCGCATATCGGTCTTGTTGATGTAACAGCTGTTACGAAACGTAGTTAAAAATATAAATGATCTCTTTTTTATCATTTTCATGCTGATTAAGTGTGAATTGAAATAATTACAGTATGAAATAGGCACCTTAATTAGATGGGATAAAAAAAATCTCGTTTTGTAAGATCACCATTACGATACTACATATAAATCGGGAAATTATTACTTTAATTTATTGCAGAATTCAAACGCACTCAGCTGACTTTTTGTTAATCGACCCACATTTACTTCGATTATATTATTATGTTAAAAAACTAATTTTTTGCTCTCTAAAAACTTTCCGTTTATAAAAAAACAATACATAGTCTGTACCGAATAACTGCATTAGCCTGAAATTTTTGCACTTAAAACACGTCTGACCAACTTTCCATTTGTAAAAATCACATGATATTATATACCTATTGATTAAGCTTAAATCATTGTCATCGTCATCAACATTGAGCCACACACAAAGGGGGGATTTTAGCTCCTTCACAAATGTTCTTCACCAACTCCAATCCACAAGGCATTGGCCTCTATTTTTCAAACCTTCCCTCTATGCTATAATCTTCCTTGAAGCAGTCAGCCCACCTCTTATTTGATCTGCCTCGAGGTCAGTTCCACTGAAGCACTCATGACGGTTGTTGATGTTCTGTTATCTGATATTCTTTCTACGCGACCAGTTCATCAAAGTATTAATGATCTACAGAAACTTACAATCATTTCACACTGCATTAAATTCAAGAGTTAATGGTTCATTTTGAGTCCGTAACATTCATTTTTTAGAAAGGGGTAAAAAAATAGTTAAATAATTTTTCATATTCGTAAAAAGCATTTACTTTGTGGCTTGCCATATTTATAAATAGAACACATACACTTTGTTTATAACCACTTTAAAAAAATAAAAAATAAATAAAAAAATAAAAAATAAATAAATAAATAAGTGGTTATAAACAAAGTGTATGTGTTCTATTTATAAATATTTTTTTGTTTGAATACTGCTAAATTTTTCTCTTCATTTTATGCTAATCAATGCGTATGACAAACTTAGTAAACACTTGTCTTTTTAAAATTATATTTGTGTATGAGCGGTTAGTTATTATTAAAATCATCACTCTTCTAATTACGGCTATCATTCTCCACTGTCCAGAATGTCAAGACTTGCTTACTCAAGCCATGGTCTTGAAATTTTTGGTACCAGTCTAAGTGATTTTTTTCATTATTTAAGATAATAATCTTCGAAGAATACAATTTATCATGTCTAACATCATTGACTACCAAAACCTTGTTCAGGTTTTGACTCGAATGTTCTACCAAATGTATATTTTTGTCCTATTTTTGTCTTTCCTTCATTCAAATATTATGTATATGCTGTTCTTGCTCTGTTGCTTTTTTATTCTAATTTCGTTTTATGTATTTTTTTGTAATTGAACAAAACTCCGTTAATATAAAAAAATAATAAATGACTTCATATTATCGTACCCAGAAGAAATTTCTTGCAGTATGCAGTCAAATTTGAGCTTTTTTGTTATCAGTATTACATTGAAACTTTAATTAGGTGCTATAAAATACTTCAATTAAGATATCATTTAACTGCCCTCTTACCGAATGTAAATTTAAAGCAATCCAGTTACTAAGTTAGATAATAACATTATTCATTCATTTATACAAAGTTATTATTTCATTTTCATTAAATAACATTATTCATTCATTTTACTACTTTCTCATTCGGAGTGTTGTGAAACTAATCCATTGCACTAATATTGGAATTGAACGAAAAACCTGGCTGCTAAAGTTATATTTTTCTTCGTTTGAAGAAATATCGACCAGTTTGATTGGTTTCAAGGTACTCGCGGGCTCAATGAGTGGAAAACTGCACCGAAAAAACGCATTTTATTAAAATAATGGCGAACCTTTTACAAATTAACCGTTACAGCGTATTATTTTAAAGCGACTTAAAAAAATACGTCTCTATTTTTGCTATAATGATATCTTGTTGGCACTTTGTCGATGAAGTAAGTATAAAATTGGAACTAGGAAAAATACTTTCCAATTAATCCAGTGTTAATTCAAATTATCACGAACTTTGTGATTTTTTTCCCGTAACCATATCATTTTTTCTAAATAAAGTGCAATAATTAATTCATTTTCTCTTTGGCACTCTTTCCCACTAGGTTGCAATCCTTACTCCCGCCACAAAAACCACAAATATATCGATAGCTCCCTCTTTGGCGGTCATGTTCGGTCCGGAATCCATTAGGTTTGAATGTTATGTTTATTTTACCTAACTTATAAAAAAGCCCTTTGAGGCCCAATGTTAGTTCAAAGTAATAATTTCTCAATTATTAAAAAGGATAATAATAATATGCTTAAAAAAAAAATCGGAGGTATTATTAAAATCCCAAGCCAATGATCTTAACCGCTCGGCCAAGAAGATCGTAATGTGCATATTTATACACGCTTCGATAGCTTATATCTTTCGTGTCGTTCTTAATTATACTAGTACAGAGGAGGACATTGATCTCCTACACGCCTACACACTCTTGCACCGGCGAGAAACTCAACACACCGTAGCAGAACCCTCGTTGTTGATATAAGCAATGTGATAACGATTCATTTCTCATTATTTTTTCGTATTCATAAAATGTTTGTCTTTCATTCAATCCATGCGTCTTCCAGATCCGCATCCACAAATTATTTTATGCAGCCTGCTCTTTAACGCGCTTCATATAACAGCCAACAAAGTGGCGAAAAAGTTCCCCTGACAGACAAGAAAGATCTTGTGAAGTGCCAATTATATCTTTTAATAAAGTGACTTAACTTCAGTCATCCACTATTGTTTTAAATAAATAATATAAGAAAAAATAACTTTTAAGACCACGGATATTATTTTAATTTGTATGACCGACCGGTTTTGCTTAGCTTACGCATCATCAGGGTACAAAATTAAACATAACAAAAATACAAAAATATAAATATATATAATTATATATTTATATATAATTCTAATATTTTTATATCGTTTTCTCATTATTTTGTTATTATATTTTAAATGTTGTTCTCCCTCTATATATATATATATATATATATATATATATATATATATATATCTATATATATATATATATATATATATATATATATATATATATATATATATATATATATATATATATACATATAGAGGTAGAACAACATTTAAAATATAATAACAAAATAATGAGAAAACGATATAAAAACATTAGAATTATAACAAAGGAATAAAAAGAGAGAGACAGATTACATGAATTAAAGAGACAAAACGTAAATAAACAACAACAATAAAATAAAATAAGTTTTGTTGAATTGGATATAAATTAGTTCCATATTAATAATACTGACTAAAATAAATTTCATTGTCCTAAAAATCGAGATAACTTCAGAAAGAAAAGTTACCACGGTCAAATAGAAAAATAGGTCAAAGTTACAAACTTAAACATCTGCAACAATTTCAAACGGTAGAAAAAAAGTTAGTTTTTTTATATTTGTTTGTACCTACGACAGCAACCGTGTCATTATCTATTACAAAATTACAGAGTTTCTTACATAGAAGTAACAAATCATTTTATTTCTCATTTAATAAAAATCTTACTGTAATTTGAAAGAGGGAGGAGTGATATTTATAAAATAAGTTCAAACACTCGAAAACTTTTAACCTTTGGAATGTCAGATTCCCGCAAGGTACAACTACTGTAGTACTTTTCTGACTTTAATTTTGTTATAACTTTATCCTCTTTGATAATGTTTTTACGATTTTTTTCAAATTGCATAAGTGGTTTTCATGAATACATTCATTTGAATACATTTTCTCTTTTATTAAAATAAAATTGCATAAGGTTTTCCTGTAAACACAAACAGAGAAAAATCGTTTATTTTCAGCCCTACTGATATAAGCTAACTTCAAATATGTATAACTCCATTTGTACCAAACTTAAGACAATACCAAATATCTATATGGATAGATTATTTTGTTGACAATTGTGATGTGTTAAAATTCAAACAGCAGGTTTTAAAGGAAACAAACTCCCGAAAAAAAAAAGATGAATGCTCGGGTCCTCTAGGACACTCCGACACACAAGAGGTTAAGACATCACTCTTTGATCAACCCACAATTAGGTTTAGACACAATCACATCATTATCGAAGCAATATGAAAAAAAACTTTTTAAACAACAAAAAATATAATGTAATAAATTGTATTTGAAAATTCATGACAACTCAATTATGTTCTTATGTAACAATGGCAAAGTTGTAATAAAATGAAATTCGCACATTTTCGTATTTACCTAAAAAAATGTTAAATAATACCTTCTTTTCAACGATACCACTAAATATTTTAACAGCCTAACGTAAAATATTAAGAAATTAAATGATCGCCTTATAAAACATGCAATTTTAGGCAAACCACAAAATGCAACTTGATGAATTTCTAATTCGAAATGCCTCGCAATAAAAACACGTGTATAGATCAACTTTTGCAGCGTGTTATTTAAATTATGTAATAGTTTCATTTAAGCTGACAGCAAAACTATTTAATCGGCGACAGATTAATAGCACATATGTCGAAAGGTTGTGATTGAAAAATACATAATATATATTGATTGATGTTAATTTTAATATATAAAGCTATATACCTAACTTTAAAACAAGACGCGAACCGTTTACGGCCCAACTGTTGCTTTTTTATGGCAGATATAAATAATTTATATATTTATGTGATGAAGAAGGCACGACTGTGCTGAAACGGTTTTGTTCTAATCAAAAGTGGTGGGCACAAAGTAATAGCGTCATAATGTAATAATATCTTTCGACAAATTCACATAAGTAGTCAATTACTAAAATAACATAGCATTTGCTAGAAATGGACCAGTCTAAAGAAGGGTAGAGTCGGTCCGTTTGAAATATACGAGAGAAACTTGTTTAAAATATTTTCACAAAAATAATTTTGAATATGTTTTCTCTTTAATAATCTTATTAAATACATGATTATAAATCAAACTGAAAAACTTTGTTAATAACCATTTTATTATTCAATATTATGTCGACCGGTTTCGGAAGTACCCTTCCATCATCAGGACAATAATAATAAAAATAAAAATATATTATTATTTAATCATTTCAATCATTATATTTATTTATCAACATTTAAATTTTAATATTGTCCTGATGATGGAAGGGTACTTCCAAAACCGGTAGACATAATATTGAATAATAAAGTGGTTATAAACAAAGTTTATCAGTTTTATTCATAAATATGGCAAGCCACAATGTAAATACTTTTTACGAATATGAAATACATGATTGTCTAACAATGCTTCATATCATTACGCAATAATTACCAAACATTTGTTTTTTACACCAGTAAAATTTACAAAATCAACAATCATTTATTGTTCAAGTCAACAATAACAATTATTGCATGCAACAATATGAGGACCTACAACATAGGATAGTTATGTTTAATTGCCAATCATTGAGCACGCGAACACGATATATTCTTGCATGGCGGCATGTATCCGAGTTCCCACAGTAAAAATACGTATTTTATTAGGAGTTGTTACGGAAAAATATTACCGGAATGCCGGGGTCTATCAAAAAACTTTCCCCTTTGTCTCAGTCTTAATGATCAGTGCTTGAAATGTTTTCATCTGAAGCATTTTCCTATTTCGCTTTAAAAAACAAAAAATAAACCAACTTTTAAGCCTGATTTTTGACAGTCATTTTCGTTAAAATTCTAGAACATGCAACAAAATGCGTCTTGTCATAGATGCTCACACAAAATTGATTTTTGAAACCTTCAAAGCTCTTGATAGAAATGACGTTTTGAGCTAAAAAGCTGAGCGTTGAACTTTGAAATTAAGACAAAAAAAGCTCTTCAAGTTCAAATTGTATGTTTCGTGTCGGTAAACGGTTAATATCCTCGACTATGAATCTAGAGTTCACGTGTTCAAATACTAGCGTGAGCAAATAAATGGTATTTAATTAAATGTCCTCTTTCACAGTTAATTATTATTTTTTTAAATACAGTATATTTTCGATACATTTCAGAGTGATGGATACTCTTACAAATCAGGTATTAGCCGTGTTTGGTGACTACATTTGAATAGCGAGGTACTTTCCCACCTTCCTCTTTTCTACCTCCCCCCCCTCCATTCAGCCTCACCACAAACAGACCGATTATAAATGATGTTGGGTGGTTTCGACTTTCTCTTATCTGCGATCCATAACACACGTCACACATAATAATATAAGTCCTTATGGAAACACAGTATTAATTGCAATCAAAAGATTTATTAAGCTCTCTAAGCCAGTTCTATCATAGTTCAGATATTATTTCGATTCAATTAATGAGTAAGTACCTACGAAATACCATTATCAATTTGCATACCGACTTACACAAGACAGTTATATTTCAACCACTGCATTCAGCCGAACAAAACGTTTTTTTTATAGGTTGCCATGGTTCTCGCAATAGTATCGCGTTTTGGAGTTCACGATTGGAATTTATGTTAAAAAATTGCTTTCCGTATAAGTATTTAAATTTTGCAAGTGACTGTTCACTCAAAACGAAATAACTTGCAGCTAATTATGCGAAACCACGAAAAATATGTTTAATTTTGTTTTTAAGTCAACACCAAATTTAGCGATTCTGCTAAAAAAAAACCCCCGATTCCCAAACCGAACAGTTCAAAATTTTACGTGGAAATAGTACCATTGCTAAGTAATTTATTTTCCTGAAGGTTGGCTCTTGAAGTCATCTAAATCAAGTGAAGGTGACCGTCACCTTTTTTTTAAAAATAGATAGTAATTTGCTCAGGGTCAATTGAAAGTATGGCGGTCAACAAAAAACCTTGTCCCTGTACCCAGGGTACGCAGGTTCAAAACCTAACGCCAGAAAATTGTATTTCGGTATTAGAGTTGTTTCGAGCTGCCGCTTGTACCCTGAAAGTTGCTCTGATGATATTCAACCACTGATAGGAGAGGGCATCAGAAGGTTTTCTCGTTTTCCTTTTGTGGAAGATACTCTCAGTATCGCCCCGGTGAAATACCACCGTTCAGAATTAAAACGTTACATGAAATGGCTAGACCTCGGGCCTTTTTGACCTTCCTCTTCTCCTTCCCTTCCCTACATTATTCATCCTCTCAACATTGCTTGTGAAAATATCACAGTTTTATTTGACTCAGGTCAGTAAGATTTCCTTTGCAGCATCTCATCAATAATAAAATGTACGCCATTTTTTTTTGTTATGCGTTCGAGTTCATGGATTTTTTTAAGAAAAGACAAACGTTCTCGGGTTACGAATAACCTGATAAATTTTGAAAAACTCCTACTACCATCATAATAAGCGTAAAATATTGTTTGCGCAATGATGGAGGACTTAAAGCCAGCAGAGGAATTAAACCCACGACGCCCGGGGGATAATCCGACGCGTTTATCCACTCAGCTACTAACCAGTCAATTGAATTACAACGTTATCTTCTGCATTTTTGAGATGACAATAACAATCTTTTCATAGGTAAACCGTTTAAATACCGCACCCTGCAAGCCCGCCGGAAGATGTTTTTAAGGAAACATTTTTATAAGTTAACTTCTGGAGGTATTTATAACCCATACATACTAAAGGAGATCAACTTTTTTGCCCCATATAAGTAGATTTGTGCGAGGCCCCATGTGACATTTTACACACCGAAAACCATAACTTCATCATACAAAAACATGCCAATATATAAAGCGATGGAAACATTCAATGAAGTTGCATCTACCTTATACTCGTAGATATATTTAGATACCTAGATATATTAGATACTAGATATATTTAGATACACATATGTACAGCTCTGTCATCATCTCTCGGTGAACGTACAAGAGTGACCGTTAGGTACATAACAACCTACATACTTTTTTACGCACATTTTTACACTCGCCATGTTTAATTTCAATTCATGATATTTGTACTCATTTTATTAACTTGTTATACTATTGTATTTTTCATTCGTTATGTTTTTTTGTCTACTTTAAATTTATGTTTTACTTATGCCCTCTTTAGATATTGGTGAATGGCTGTATAAATAGATGATTTAAATTAATTACTTGCATTGATCCATATAAGATCGAAGAAGGATAAGCGACCTATTTTTTTTTTTGTTTTTAAATTATCAATTCGAAACTCAACCGTTGCGAACTCCTGAGTCTCATCAACATAAAAGTGCCTTTCCAAAACACAAGATAAACTGACCTTTTTCAAAGTAACCGTTTACACACAAATTATCAAGCAAACTCACCGATTCTTTATTTACATACTTTGGTAAGCGAATATACAAATGATATCGACAACACGACGAACTTGATGTTTAAAACATATTTTATTTTACTTAATACTGTTGATTATTTTTTTATCTAAATCGTACGTATCAACGGCAGTGGCGGCTCGTGAGTTTCAAGTGTGCTAGAGTGGTAAGATTGAAAAAAAACGTCAATATTGATGTTGTTGTAGCCGAAAAACTTTTTTTTTTTTTCAATATTTCAATTTTTTGTGTGAAGATTTTTCAGAAATCCGTGCAGTGCACCACCAAAACTGAAAAATCCTGAAAATATTCATACAATTTTTTAAATTTTTTTTAAATACATTTTCGGCTACAACAATACTAAAAATGTCGTATTTTTCAATCTTAGCACTCTAACACACTAAAAACTCACGAGCCGCCACTGATCAACGGTCTCCTTTGTCGAGTGATAATTAAAATTGAATAATGTAGGGTATATTCACGGCACGTTTCAGAGTGGTAGATACTCTAATTATCGCCCTGGCCAAAGACAACCATTCAGAATTGAAACGTTGCTTGAAATAGCTTTAGCCGTGTTTGGTGACCAGATTTGAATAGCCAGGTACTTAACAACCTTTATTTTTCCCATATTCTTCCCCTCCCTACTACCTTCAACCTCACAACTTACTCCAATTGATAATGCCATAGACTCACTGATTCTAGATAGTTGGGAGCAGTTGTAACTATTCTGTGGTATTCACTATAAGAATTTAAAAAATAAAAAAATTAACCAATTAAATATTATATATAACTAGAGTATTATCATTTTTACCATCTTATGAAATAAATAAAAAATCCCCATGCGGATACGAAATAAATCAAATAAATTACTGTTTTTATTTCAATAAGTAAACCACTTCAACCACTGCATCTATGCAAAACCACGTAAACGTCGCTATACTTCCTATAGCGCCGATACTCGTAACTACTGCAGAGTGATCAACTCATTGGGCAGCCGATAATAATCATTTTAAAACGGAGGCTTTGCATCGCACAGGCCCGCAGTCTTTCTCTAGACGTCGGCCTATCGGTACCGCACTTGTGATTAGTTAGTGTAATAATAATTAATATTTACTTTATAAGGACTCACTGATAATATTTACACAAAATTTGTGGATTTGAAATATTTTTTTTATTTTAAAATTTTAGAATTTTTTTTTCGGTTTGTAATTTTAAGAAAAAAAATTAAATCAATTTTGCTTAAAAGTAAAAAAAATTTCATTCAAATGTAATTTTGTCTAATCGGCGGTATGAAATAAAATATTCCTTAAATTATTACTAAGACATCGTCGTGGAAAAAATGATTCTTTAATCTCAGTGATTTTTTTTTACACATAAAATTAAGCTTTATATATTAGGTTAAAAAATTCTGTATACTTTTTTCGTAATTCAACGCCGCGATAAAAAAAAAACTACATTTAAACTCAGTGATTTCAATTTCTAATACAAAAATCTTTTTTTTAACGCAGGTTAAAAGATTTTAAGCAAATAATCAACTTTTACAAGTTGAAGAACAAAGTGCAACGAACAAAATAATATTTAAATTTCAAAATGACAATCTTATAACAAACAATAAGAAAAATCGTGATTTAATTATAAAGTGTTAATAATACTAATAAGAATACAATCATGACGTCGTGGATCCCGCCAGACCTATCGACTCTTTGCACGAGTCACAGCACTTCTACAGCCTGTACCCCAGCATCCTTCATCTTCGTTGCTCTCATTACCAGACTATTTGGACAATCTAAAGATGGAGACAACAACGCGTACCCCCTTCAAGGGAGTTTTCATCCAGATAACCATGGACATCCATTTGGAAGTGTCTACCCTTCCAACAACGATTTTGGTTCCCCTCCATACACTTTCAAAGATCCTTCAATAGTTTCAATACGCCCTCCTCCTATTCCCACTGTTTACCATTCTCCTCCTCCCTATTACAATGATCCTTCACCTCCTACTCAATACTATTCTTCTCCTCCAGTATATTCTTACAGCGTACCTCAACCAGACCCCATAAGTCCTTCCATTTCTCCTGAGTACCATTACACAACAACCTTTTATCAGTCAAATCCTTATGTAAAATCTCCTTCACCATCCCCAATAACAAAAATCTATTCCCGTGATGATGGTTCCATCTTCGTTAATCAAGAAAATAGAACATATCACTCTGGATTTACTCAACCAGATTTCCAAGACTTCGAACAGACGAAGCAATCTATCGTGCAAGGCAATGATGACCATATTGCAGACTTTGCAAGGAAATTTGGATTTGATCTCCACGCGCAGAATGAATTTGAGAATACTGGACTAAGGGGTGTAGAGTCGAGAGGACATCAAAGAAGGAAGCGTCAGAACAAAAATGAAGATTTTGACTTTATCATTGTTGGAGCAGGATCAGCAGGATGTGTATTAGCCAACAGACTGACAGAGGTTAAAAAATGGAGGGTAAGTGAAATTTTTCTTTGATTTATTACTATTTTTGAAAAGTGTTTAGATGTTGAAGGACAAAATTTTAACACACTATTTGTGTTAGTCAAACATAGCGTACCTGAAGGTTCCCGCTATATCTCATATGTTAAAGCAGTCGTCTAGTTACCGTAAGGTTGTAGTCAAGACAATTTCCTTAACTTTCGAGGCTTTTCTTTTGATTTTTTTTAGTTATGGTTTTTTTTTTCAATTTTTCATACATCATTTAAGTCTTTTAAAGAAATTTGTCGTTACAATCCACTAAATAATAACAATATATTCCACAAAATTATAAAAAGTTCAACCTACAGAATTAAAAAAAGTTAACTAAGAAAACCAAAAATGATATTTAGATACCTCAAAAAACATGGTGAAAATGTTGTTTAGTGTTATTACATTACGATAAATATCATTATTCAGATCAAGTAAGTTTTGCTGTGTTCAGCTCATTTAATAAGTCTCGCAATTAGAGTTGACCAAAACAAAACATACTTAGGATTGTGTGTATTGGTACATATATTGACATACTCGCCCCACAATGGTTTTCTTGCTAAACTTTACGAAGAAACAGTATTTTGTCTTGCTCACTCCTATTTTTTGAGGTAACTATGATCATGTAACATTTTTTTTTTAATTTTAGAAATTAGAATTCCTCCGTTCGAAAGAGTTTTTTTGGTAAACATGTTGAATATTTACTTCCACGGTACCACCCTGATATACGGTGAATAAAAAATAGCTATTGAGCATCAAATACGAAGTTATCAATGCGATGCAATTCGCAAAACAAAATCACGCAATTTTTACGTTGGTGGTGATAAGATTAGATTAATGCAAAAAAAAACATCGCCAAAAAACACGATTTATTTTATTTTGTTAAGGTCATGCATTATTATTGAAACGTTTATACTGTAAAGAATTTGATTCGTCACATAAAATAATAAAACCAAATCCGAAAAAAGATTGTCAAAAGACAAGTCAAAGATTGAAGGTCATCCTTCAACAAAAGTAACCCACAAATAATCACGGCTCAAATAAAATTACTGCCAATACTCGTCGGAAGTTGATAAAGAAGTAAAAAAGACACAAAAACAAAATTATTCAAAAGAAAATTGACGGTGATAATGATAATTTATGCTGAATCTCTATTGTTTCCGAGAGGAAAAACTCAATTTTAAACTACTGGTTAGAAAAACACAAAAATAAAGGACTTGAAGTTTCATAACTCATTTTCTTAGAACTTTACCAGTGCGGGCTTGTAATTTTGGTAGATATAAAGTATAAAAGATTGTCCTTTGCTTTTCCGAAAATAACTTATACCACTTCTCCCGAGAGATGGGCAAATCAAATAAAAAAAATTGATTCCTTTGTGAGTACGTACGAGTAAACGTGTGAACTTTTCAAATTTGGAACTGTGAAAAAAAAAATCAAATAAAAAAAAATAATCATTTCAAATTAAGACAAGCTATTAAGTAGGTAGCTATAATATTTTTGACAAAAACAATTGAGTGACATTTCCCTGTCAGATCTTTAGTTTTTGATTGCTGCGTTAGATGTTATTGCAACTCAAGTTACAGGTTACAGCCCGTGATTTTTCACTGGTAACAACTAGTGTATAATAAAATTCAAAATCGTTGTCTAACCTAACCTAATTTGATAAATAAATACTAACTGACCATCATCATGCTACTCCCCCTCAGTGATAGGCAGATAGTAATGAACCTTACGAAACTTTGTCTTAACTTAAAACACACTTCTTGACTCATTCACATTAGAGATGGTCGATATTCCTGTCCCGGTTAAAAGGAACCCGTCCCTAGCCGGTCACTGGAACCGTCGATGTTATTTCTCGGAGGACCCGGTTCCAAATATTCGCAAGTAAAAATATCTATGTCCGTTCTTTTCATTTTTTTGAGTTCCAACCAGTTTCCAACCAGTTCCAGTTCTTTTCGTTTTCAAAGCTCTACCGACTCGTACTTTTTTTTGGCGAGGAACTTTTGTCGATTTGCTAGTAATTTTCGAAAGAATCTCCTTCGCGGAACTTTTCTGGCACCATGAACCGGTTCCAAAAAGAACTGGATAAATAACCGGATCCTCACCGGTCACCGGTAACTGTAACCGTAGGCACACCTAATTCTAATATCGACCATTTCTAATTCACATGCATATGTCGTCTGATACACACTGTTATAGCACAGGAATATGCATATGCATGACGGACGAAAAATTCTAAAAAAATATATGAATCAATAGTTTTTTTTTAATCATGACTTCTAATAATTCTTCTAAAAAGTCCAAAAATCCAAACAGTAAGCTTTGAAAATTTGTACAACTGTATTTGTCTAAAATTTCGAGGTGAACTTCAACTATTTTTAGTCCAAAAAATATTTCCATCGTATGCTTAGGAGCTTTGAAGTATCCATTTTACAGTTAATCAAATAAGACAAGATAACCTATTCCTTCACTTATGTTTTTTAAAACGAGATGAAATTTCGATAAAAGATTATTTTAATTCAAACGAAACCGGGTACAAAAGCTTTTAAGATATAAAAAGGTGTTAGAATTAACGTTTATGTTCATAATGGGTATGATTTTTGTATAAGTTTGTGAGTGAAACTTTTTCAAAGGGGACCTCGTGTAATCTATTTTATCTCAATGGTTGGCGACAATTCAAAAACGAAAATTTCAGCGTGTTTTCACAAACAACTGAATTTTATGAAAATCACCGAACTTCTGTAAATGGAACTTTCCTTAGCTGAAACTGGAACACAGTAGAACTCAAAGTTCCACCATGTCGCGGAACTCCAGTCGCAAAACAAGTCGTTCACTTATTATTAAGTCATCTGGTGATTATTATATGTTATGTTGGGTTATTTATGGGCGCGTTACAAACAACTTTCACCCATTTGTTAACAAAATGCTGATTTAAAATTGGTCGCTTTAACATTTTGACTTTGTGAACTTGAACTTGTGTTTATACTGTGCCTTTTTGGTGCAATTCTCTTAAAATATTTTTTTTAAATTCTTCTGATTTCTGACAAAAAAATATGTGCGTTTCAATTAACAAAACCAAACTTTGAACATTCAGATTATCACTTTTCTAACTATGTTGTATCCGAAGCTGCTATAAAACACCGAATGTGTTTGCAGCTTTTGATGAATTTTGAAAAGAGTGGACTGAGAAATGATAAAACCATACTTCTTGATGGAAGTATCTAATTATAAATATGGACAAATTATGGAATGAAGGAAGTCAGGAAGCCAGTTCACTCAACGATGAAGTAGATGTTTAAGCTCTTGAATTGTTCTCTTTAATTTAACTCATTCAATGACTTACAACACTTAACTCAAGTTAACTTGAAGATAATAACTAAACAATGATGAAGGGAGACACTAATGAACGAAAGGCCTTACTTTTATATTATTTTTAGATCAATAACAACAAAACCGACGAAAGCGAAAAACCAACGACTAACACATTTTTTACCAAACTCTGTTTTTAAAATGTCGATTGTTTTTTTAAAACAGTGTTGTTGAGTTAGAAATCGAATGACAAAATGGTGGGATAGGTAGGAACTGTATAAAAAACAAAAAGGTGAGAACCTAAAAAATTATCATTTAGAAATCCAACAACCTACCTAGATTACAAAATTACACAGATAAATCATCCACGCCTATAACTTATGTTAATAATTTGTTTATAATTAATTAGGTAGGTACCTGAAAGTTTTAAATACTTAATTATAGGTATAGCAATAAATATGCGCATTTTAAATCATTTCAAGCGTAGCAATCATTAACTCTTGCTGAATATAAAATCATTTTTTTGCAAGTATGATTATTAATTTTTTTCTATATTATCGTTTCCTTATATTTCTAATACTTCCTCAAAAAACTGCTTCTTGTGAAAGGTTCAAGAATAAATGTACTTATCTAAACTATGGTTATTATTGGTATTTTTTTTGTTTTAAAAATTCCTTTAAAACTAAGCTAAGGTAGGTCATAGGAGTTTACAAAAAGTTTTTCTTCTGCTAGAAGAGACATTTTTTACCACTGATAATTTAGCATTTAACTCTGTCACGAAACAAACTTTGAGCTGGTGTTTTAAGAAACTGTGTTAATATAATAACTGTTCTCTTATTATAAAGGCTTTAAAACATTACGGAAAAATTAGTTTTTCATTTCGTGGTTTTCTTTAATACATCTTTTTTTCAATACTCTATCCTAATAAATTAATTATAATAATACTTGAATCACTTTCACTGTGAAATATCGCCTCAAAGTATATTATAAAGTGTTAAAGTACACGTAATAAAACTATGTCAATAATGAATAATTTGTACTAAAAACTATCGATCACAGATTAACGATATTGGTTCTTAGAACTCAGTAGTGTAAAATGTCACGCCGTTTGTACTTAAACCAACAGGAACCTTTAAAATAAACCTAGATAAGCGAATTTCTCAAATAATAATCTTCAAATCTCATGTTCAAACTTTCAACATTAGTACTCAAGTGAAATAATTTTCATTTTACGCCAACGTGTGAATTTCCCGAGAAAATGTGCGAAATTTATTTACGTGGGGCATATTTGATCCTGTGAGGATGAAATAGATTACTTGAATTTCCAACGTTTTAATTATTACAAAGGCTTAAGTATAATTTTAGAAAATACATAAGCTTCCATATCAAGGACTGAGCTTTGAACTGTTCCAAATGGTATACACATATTCGTACTTCTTAAGACATACATATTACTGTTGTGTTTATAGAAACAATAAAAGGTAGTTATCCGAAGGTGCTACGTAGCGGCTTATCTGCAGGAAATTGTAACTTGGGTTTTTACTCATTGAGTTTGTATGTACGTTTAATGACAACTTTTCTGCAAAAATTGAGTGAGCAGCGCTTGATACCTTTTGGCACCCGAACGGTAACACGTTTGCTCTTCAGTTTTGTTCGTATCATTATTGCGCCAACCTCAAATCTTGTCGAATTGGGTATGGAGCATATTTATTTGTATTTAATTTCGCTCCATAAAGCAGATTTATTTTATTCTAACTACACGTATAGATGAAAATCGTCGTATTATATGTAAGGCATATTCATTTATGTATTTTCTTGATGCGTTTATATACAAAAGGTTTCACATTTATATTTATCGGTACTATTATCATTTTTTTTCATGCATTAATGCATTTCTATACTTAATTTTATACTTTATTTAGACAAGTAACAAAGATTGACATAAGAGGTTTGTACGTTTCAGTGTTAAAATTTTAATTTAAAATGGCTTATTGGAATCGCACAAATTATATAATAGAGTAGGTTAAATACGAATTTTCAATGGTTTAACGATTGAATAGATCGCTTAATAGCCGAGTTGACAAATGTATCGGATTCCCACCCAGACGTCGTGAGTTCAATTCCTCTGCCAGTTATGACCTCCATCAATATTGTACAAGTAAAACAAATCCCTTGAAATGATGAAAGTAGAAGGAATACAAATTTGTCAGGTTATTCGTAACCCGGAAATATTTGTTTTTTTAACTATTATAAAATAGTAAGAAAAAGTTTAATAAATATTTGCTAATGATGTGTTTTGGTACTATGTCCGCCATATTTTATTCAATAAAATAGCTGATTTTACGAACAAAAAACTTTGAAAGTGGAAAGCTGTACTAACGTTTTTGCTTTTCTAATAAGACTATTTTAAGATAAGTATTTTGTGAATAGATTTTTCGCTCATAGATCTTTAACCATGGAAGCCTCTCAACCATCATCAATAACTACAATATATTAGGTATTCATGTGCGCTTATCCATAAAATATTTATTGTTTTGTAGCAATATTTCGCAGACCAATTATCACGCTTGCGACTATTTCGGGAAATGATTTAAACACTAACACACATCGATAGCCTACATGGTCCAGTGGTATGACGCTAGACTGCAAATCCAAAGGTCGCGGGTTCAAATCTGGGGTGCGCAAATATCTTTAATTTTATTAATATTGTGTCATAACACATTTCATTCATATAAAATAATATAAAGTATATTTTTGGCACGTTCCAGAATGGTAGATATTCTAAGTATCACCCTGGTGAAAGACCACTATTCAGAAACAAAACGCTGCTTTAAATGGCTTTAGCAGTATTTTTTGACCAGATCTGAATAGCCAGGTACTTGCAAACCTTCCTCTTTCCCATCTCCCTCTCCTCACACCTACCTTCAGCCTCACAACATACCCTATTTAAGAATACCATAGTCTCACAGGTTCTAAAAGGTTGGGAGCAGTTGAGACTCTCTTTATGCCATTTTATCCTGATATTTATTTCGAAACCTTCAAAGTTTTATAACGTTAATGCAAGTGCAATGAGACTGTTAATATTACTCCAATGTATCAGACTCATGGGCGTTTATATAACCAATAAATAAATCCAGGCTGTTAACATTCCAAACGGAATTAATTTTATTATTTCCTTCTTTGAAAACATAAGAAGTAAAATTTTCCGCAGTGACTGGAAGATTAAATTCCCGAACAAAAGAAAGGCTGCCTAACGAGAAAGTCGCTAGATGTCGCCTGGAACCTAAAAGTTGCACTCCGTGTCGATAGTTTCCGTTATAATAAAAGCTTCCAGCAGAGCCTTCTCGCCGGAGGCGGCGAAAGCGGAAATGGAAGGTACGAGTCGTCGCAATTGAAGCAATTTAAAATGCTTTGAATTGAGGTGGTTTTAAAATCAAGTGAACTTTGCCTGAATTTATGGAATTTATACGACATCTTATTTTGTACGAATTAAATAAAAGGTAGATGTTTTGCATCTTAATGCAACCTAACCTACTTTATGAGGTACTTAAGGAGACTTAGCACTCCAAAAGCAAGGGGTTTGTTCCCGAGATTCACATTTGAATTAATTCTCTAACAAAAATATTAATTTATGAAAACGAAGTAATCACTTTGTATAAATCGACCGGTTTCGCTTAGCCTTAGCATCATCAGGGTACAAAATTAAAAATAAATAATCAATATGTCAAATCACAAAGTGAAACAAAACATAAATTTTTTTTTTTTTTCCGAGGAAACACTTTTAATTTCAGTATTTTTCAAAAAAGAATAATAAAAACTGACCTTTACCATTCACATTCTTGCCGCTAGACAATTTTTAAAATTAAAAATCGTTTTTCAGCTGTAACTTTAGCGGTAAGGACTAGACTTTATATTTCTATGCGTTGAATTAGTTACTTTTCAAGATATTCTTTGGAAATTATGGTTATATCCAGAGGCGGTTCGTGACTTTTTAGCGTGCCAATCTATAATCTTTAAAAATACAACGTTATCGATGTTGTTGTAGCCGAAAATGATATTTATTTTTTTGCAATAAGTTTATTTTTTGACTGAAGATTTTCAGTTATGGTGGTGCACTGCACTGTTTTTTTTTTAAATCTTTATACAAAAATTGAAATTAAAAAAATTAAAAATAATCATTTTCGGCTACAATACCATCAATAATGACGTTTTTTCAATTTCAGCACTTTGACACACTAAACAGTCACAAGCCGCCACTGGTTATATCAACATAAAAAATAATTAAAGTGTATTCTTTTAGCAGAACACCCTTCTAAACCTAATGCGTCAAATTTGACTCTATGCCCTTCCTATACCTCTTGCGACTAGTATTTGTTTTTTCTTTTCACCTTTTTGCCTGTTCTGACTCACTCACCCCTCAAGAGTCATCGGATAAATACGATAGATCTGTATTTATCGTCAGCGCGATTTCTTAATTAATCTATTTTTAAGTCGCCTTCGAGTATTTGTTGGAACGCCCCTCACCAATTATACGTATAAAGAAAATCATCAAACCATAAATTGAATATTCATTGTTCATTTGAAATGTCTTATATTTGTTGATTTTGAATTTTAAAAAAAATCCAGTTTTTATGTTGGTAAGGTAAGTTACATTTTGTGATTTTTCACAGGTAACTAGTAAGTATAAGTTGTTTAAAATGACCTATTGAATAAAGGAGTTTAAATTAATTACCACATGGACAAATTAACCTCAAGTTATCTTACTAAACATTATCTTTTATTTTTGTTCATATTTTTAATTCGTGGTTTGTTTATATTACATGACGCATTAAATTTGATACTGTGATATGTAAACCAACATGAAAGTTGAATGAAAACAGACCTAGAAACATTACTTGGGAACGTATATAATCTAAGGTCAAAAGAGTGAAATACTTTTTACATAGGTCATCTCACGTGAACCGTTGCTACCCTTTTCAAAACCGTGACGTATTTGCTCTTATAATTCTACCGCTGAGAGCTTGGTTGTAACTCCTATTTCTGATGTATGCGTTGTTTGTGAAAAAGAGGGAGAAATAACAGCTAATTTATCTACGGAAGGCTTTTAACGTCATATAAAATATTACAAACTTTTCTTAGAAAGCAATCTCTTTACGGTTTGATTTCCTACTCGTTTATGAAATGAAATACTCTCTTTATATTAAAATAAACGAACAAAGTCCAAATAATATGGCAGAATATTTGATTATTATTTTTTACTAGTGATGGGCATGACATTATTAAAGTCGAAACTTCCGTTTCAGAAATTCAATAATAATCGATTAATATAGATTAACTTTAATAGTCAATTTGTAATTCGACATAATGCCGTTTAAATCTTTGCACTTAAGCGTCACGCTGTAGAGCAACTATAAAAAAATGCTTCCGGACCGCTTCGTTTGCCTTACCCTTTACCAATTCTTTTTTCTTATGCCATGTCTCATTCTAATGTAATCGATTAATTGAATTCTATGTTTCTTTCAAATTTTTGCTTAAACTAACGTTTTAGGTTTTTTCTGTTGAAAATTTTTTTTTTCCGAAACCGGTCGACAGCATAAATTAAATCTACTCGTATTATAAAACATAGTATTTACTACGTATCTTAAATTTGTTTTAATCAAAATGTTAAATATTACGATATGTCTGAGTGTATTGTTTCGATTACAAATTCTACAGAATGATTATTCGTTTTGTAACAATTATGTTTTGTCAGAAGAACATTTTAAATAAATTTATTTAAAAAAAAACACTGACTGTTAGTTTATTTGCAGAAAACTTTTGAAACCCTTAAAGGCCAAAAAGAGTGAGGTGTATTTTTGAGATTAACTACATTTGTTTCTTTCCCCATAAGAAGGTTTTGGATAAATCTTTTTCCGTGTTTTGTAGAAGGTGTTTTAGAGAAAATCGTCTGGAGATGACCGCATCAGTACTAGACACAGTTCCATTATGTAAATGACAACGACATTCAGTCAACTCTTTTTTTCAAAGAATTCTTATATTGAGCTGAGATTCTAAGAATCTGTTATTTATTTATACGGCCTCTTCTGAATAATAAAGGCAAATTTTCGTTTTTTTTTTTTAAATAAATATATAGGTTTTTAGTTCTCGAAGTTCATTTTATTTATATAATGAATCCTTTTATTTAAGTAATGGATGTGTTTTAAGGTTTTTAATGTATAATTTCTACGCCCTCAACAACAACAATGGTAACAACGATTTTTTTTTTTACAAATTGTCTACACTTCAATAGTTTGATGATTCGAGTGCGACAAACATTTTTTTAATTGACGACGTCTATCAAAAGTGACGCTTTAAAAAGAATTTTAAAGTTTTAAATATGTGTTTATTGTAGGTAATGTTTTTATATGAAATAAATCGACTTTTTTCATAAATAATTTTAAAATTGCAGTAGCTAACCAAAAAAGCGTGTACCTATTGACAACTTTGGCCTCTGAAATAAGAACAAAGGTCGAAATGAGAAAATTTAATTATTTTTTAAATGCGCAATTTTTGAACTCCAGAGATATAAACATTTCAAAATAAACGTATTGATGAGCCACTGCACTATGTGGATAGTTAAAACAAATAAAATTGGGTTTCTTAGTGTGGCTGTTCAAAGAAAAACCAGTGATTTTCGTAAATATTTATATCACTTCATCACCCACATTTATTCCGAACCCTTGACAATGCTAATTGTCTGGCTACCACACATCCATTAACCAGATCCAATTTCTATACGTTTGATTGACAGTTTGTTAAAACGAAAGTAAACAAAGATACGGAGCACTTAAGTTAGTATCCTCTTCTTGCACCACACAGAAAATGCCGGAAATGCCGAGGGTGGGTGGATTCCCTCCCCTTGATAAGAAAGTTGCTCGTTTCCGGTGTAAAGTGCACATCAGGCAGTAGGTTTAAAAGCCTTTCCCACGTCTTTAACCTGTTTGTACTTTAAACCTTCAAACAAAACTGCGAACATATAACGTAAATAGTTTCAAACATTGTAGCAAATAATTGTTCATGGTTTTTTTACCTGTGAAAATCTTTTATTATTTTTTAATAAGACTATCAAGTGATATCATTACCAAAATCTATGAAAATGTATACATTTACCTACAATTTCTAAATATCTGTTTATCAATTGTTCGTAAAAATCAGAAGTATCATAGCTTGACACTTAAAATTAATCAAAAAACACTTTGTGTTATCGGCCCTCCATAGTAGTGACCAAATTCTTGTAACAAGCTTTTTCACTCTTAAATGTATTCGAAAATCCAAAGCTATAAATTCGCAAAATAATCGAAAAGACAGCTTTTCTTTCAACAAAAACACGTATTCATTCTGAAATACTTTTTATGAAATTGATTTTTGATGAATAAAAAACGTTATTTGCTCGGCTCTCCGAAGTGACCGTGAATTGTCAAATAAATAAAAATGTTATTAAAACGACCAACTCTCTTGCACATTAAATTGACTATGAGGTTACAAAGCACGCGTTTAACATTTCTTTAAGACCTGTGCCTGCAGAGTGAAGATTGACCTGATGATAGCCAACCTTCTAAAGGAGCGAGCACCAGAAGAAAAAGAAGACAAGCGTCGTAGCATATTTTTCGTTTCAATGGAATTCCAACAAAAAATCATCCAATATACTGTGTTGTAATAAAAAACTTTGTGGCGGGCTGCAATCTAAAGGACGAAGATTTTTTTGATAATAGCCAACCTCCAATGCGAGTCAAACAATTTTCACAACTTTAAATTTTAGAACGAAAATCTTCCGTTATATATTATAGTTACAAAAATTTTATTCTGGGCTGCAACTAACAGGGTGAAGATATGTCTGGTGATAGCTATCCTTCGATAAAATACCTAAAAAGGGAGCCAAAAAAACTGTGTTGTCATGTAATTTCCGAGCTTCTGACAAAAAAAAATTCAAATGCATTCTCTAATGATTATTGAACTATTGTCCTGGGCTGCCACCAGGAGGGTTAAGATTGCTATGATGATAATTAACCTCCGATAAGACACCAAAAGAAGAAAAAAAAAGGCACGATACCCTAATTCATCTATAAAGAAAGTTAACCTTCGAACCACTTAAGTCTATCCCACTAAAAAGACCATTACCCTCTTCCTACGCGTGGAAAAAATTACCAATAAACCTCTGAGCGCTACTTAAAGCGATAGTTATTTTATAATAATCCTTTACTTGGGGAGTAGTCCGAGCGGGTTTAAACCTAGTTTTACTACTTAAACCCGGGTTTAACGATCCGCGATAAAATGCTTGATATGGAACCCCCTGAAAACAAATAAAATTTCAGGCGGCCGGCACCGGAAATGGCTGAAAGTATTCGGCGCTCAAACAGGAAACAGGAAACAGCCCTTAGTAGTACAGCCTTCTCACGCCAGATGTAGCCGAGAGATTTGAATATTTAGCTGCCTCATTGATATAAATTTAATCAGAATCACGTTGGCTTAATAAACAAACAAAAAATATTATCTACTTGTGATTACAAAATTCATACACAAACCCTTTACATCGCACCAAAATCTTTTTTATGAGGGTACATCTTTATAGTGAAAATTTAGATATAAATAAAGTTATAGATTAGTTCAAAACTTTACAATATAATCTATTATCTCTGTTTTGTAATATCTACTGTGTATTATGTTTGAAAAATAAATTTTAAAAACTAACAAAAAAATTACAACAAAAAATACGTCGTATCTTTTTCGGCTTGTTTCACAATCCGGTTTCGCCGGTGATTTGGATTTTATTTTATTCTTTGGTGTTTATTTTATCTGCCATTGCGTTAATTTTATGTTTCACTGAATAAGCTAAAATGTATTATTTATTTGTCTTTCGAAGGTTGGATATCATCAGTGCTTTATTCGATGCTTGCCAGAAATTATATTTCGTGAAACAAGTAAAGTCAATATAGTCTTTTTAAACATTTGAAATATGCGGAACACGCATTTTTTGGTAAATTAATGACTATTTCAAAGTTCCATAGCTCATGATGAAAAATTGCCGTGTCGACTTATAAATCTATTTGGAAGAAAATATGCTAATTTCGTTACGAAATAACTCACCGTTCAAGAGTTGTCGTTGTTTTGACTGAAGCAGTGATTAAAAGGCAATTAACAAGAAATTATCATTTTTATATAATTCAATTGAATTAAATTTAATATTATTATTTTTGAGTTCTGCTATTTTAGGTTTTTTATTTTGGTTTTTAGTGACAGCTGTTTCGGCATTTAAGGCCATTGTCAAACTGTTTGACAATGGCCTTAAACGCCGAAACAGCTGTCACTAAAAACTAAAATAAAAAACCTGAAATAGCAGAACTCAATAATAATAATATTAAATTTAATTCAATTGAATTATATAAAAACTAAAATGGAGTTCTACAAATTAAACAAAAAAACTATAAATAAAAAAATAAAAAAAAATAAATTATCAAATAAAACAAACAAACAAAATTGATCACGCGCATAAAACCAAAATAAACCATGAATTTTGATTTTTAAAATCTCAACCTAAATAAGTACCTAATTTTAAACAACCAAAATATTTTTTTTAAATAGTTTTTTCGAATCTCTAAGTTTTATTTTTAACAATTTTTGTCACTACACAAGTCTAGTGGGAAGAACGTTGCTCAGTATTTGAATTAATAATATTTTAAACGACTAATGCTGATGATTTTTACACCGCAAGGCCAATCTGGTTAATTTTATAGCAATGGTTACCTAGTGACGTAGAGTTACTTTCAGGCCGTTAAGATAATTCGTTTACGTTAGCTGATAATAACACAAATCACGTACTTAAAATTTATGGTTTAAAAATTAAAGCTTATGGTTAAGTTAAACTGTTTTAATGTGGGAACCTGATAAATTGCCGTTTTTACGCAGCTCTTTTAAAAGTGGTAACTTAATACGTTTTTAACAGGTTTTATAAATAATTCTCACGTTTATCATTTTACAGTGAGATCAACAATCAATTTTAACATACACATTTATAAAATTAATTTTCGCTTTTATATCAGTATATAATATAATAATGATTATTACTATTTTTATGGATTTCTTTAGTAGACAATATTATAATATCATGTTATAATTATACTTGGGTAACGACTCATTGCTAACCTTATTTGCGTTATTATATCATATATAGTGCGTCACACTACATCAGTTTGTACATATATAACTCCTTTGGATATATAATACCTTGTCTATATGTGAGATGTACATAAATGTTTAATTACTTTTTTTACACTATGCATGTATCTACAATATTTTTTATATCATTCTTCTCTTAATGTATTTGGTGAAGAACTGTTTTTATGAGATCTTGTTAAATAAATAAATTTAGGTAAAAGGTGTTATTCCACATTTTTTTTGCAGGGAAGTTTTAGGTCTTGGTGATAACATAACGATCATACTGTTATGCTTGACACCTTATCATAATTAGATCAAATGCTAAAACGAGCCTAGAATTGGTGGTTAACGGGGGTGATTATTGTAAATGGTAACGGTAAAATAATTATAACGGCGCTAATTATCGATTTGCGACAGTATAAAATGTGACAGGGGTTTAAATCACTAGGCTTAAGTTTGCTTGCAAAAATATTTGAAATAATGCCTTTGACCTAAATAAAGTCGAAACGTTTTTTTTTACGTTTGAAGATTCCTACAGTTCAAAGTATATTTCTGATTACAATTTGTATTACCAAAAGGTTTTTTATTTATTTGATACCTCGCAAAAGTTCAAAACAACCCAGATTAGGCTTAACTGAATGTGGGGAAGAACCACAAGAGATGGTTGAGAAGTACCTGGCTATTCGTATCTGATCACTAAATAAATCAAAGCCAACCAATCCAACATATTAATTTTTAATGGTCTTCTTTGACCAGGATGACTATTTCTCATGAGTATCTTCTATTCTCGTTAAGATGTACTAATTAACTGTTTTTTTACTATGGCGGTCCGTCCTCTCTGCCTAGAAACTAACTAACTAACTAACCATCACGCCATTTCTCCGCCCTGCGGAGAAATGGCGTGATGGTTAGTTTTTAGTTAGATTAATGAATATTAATTGTCTGGCCATAGCCGGGATTTTTTTTTTTGGGAAAATTAACAGCAAATCAACAATAATTAATACATATTAGTAACATAACTAAGTTGGTAGGGGGAGAGGATGGTGGAAAGGTACATGGAAATGGGATAAAGGAAGAAGGACGGGAGCAGATGGGAGGCTAGTTTCAATTATCTAGTTTGGGTGCAGTTTGCTTTTCCCCGTAACATCTGGCTTCAACGCCAAGGAGTGTATCGCTGTACTACAAAAGTTCCAGCTTAAAATGTCTTAATATCATATCACCTATCAAGAGAATCGAGTAAATACTGTTTGGTGAAAGAAATACTTCGAAGTTTTGATTTTCATTGCAAAATGTGTACTCCACTCCTCGAAGTTTGTGTGAAGCACGAGTTTGTTGATGCGCAAGGCTAAACAAACGTTGGCTCGTTCGACCGAGTGTGCGATATTTGATAGTTGGCTAATGACGTTGCTAAGAAACTAGATAGTTTTGCAAACATCTTCACAGTTTTGTGGTATAAGGGATAAAATAGATTAAATTTACATTTTTAAGTTTTTCGTAGAAAGCAATCACTTTGTGGTTTGACATATATAAAAAATATAAAAAAACTTTTAAAATGACCACTGACATTATTTTTATTTTAATGATTATTAATATCGATATTATTAAATTTCAAATAAAAGTAACTTTATTTTGACACCACTTTATAAGATACATATACCAACCGGTTTCGGCTCTACCTGAACCTTCTTCAGGTAGAGCCAAAACCGGTTGGTATATGTATCTAAGAAAATGGTGTCAAAACAAACTTATTTAAAATTTAATTATGTATTACCACAAAGTGAGTGCTTCATGTCAAAGATTAATATTATATTTTGATCATTATTTACCTTCTCAGTTGACATTTTGTCTTTTTCAATTCATACTGTCTGTCTCTTTCTCTCTTTTTATTTTGTTATTATTTTAATTTTAATTTATTGTTTTCTCATTGTTGGGTTATTTTATTTTATTTTCTCGCTGTATGTAAATATAATCGCACACTTTAGTATTTTTGGTTTGGTTTAAATTTGTACCCTGATGATGTTTAGGCTAAGCAAAACCGGTAGGTCGATATGCATCGAATGCTCTGACTCTCGTTTGATTCTGATGACCTTCGTGGCCCTTCAGCCATCTAATATATTTACCATTTGGGAGAAGGCTTGACTCAAGCGACACAAGTTTGTGACTTTTTTCAGTGAGAGCATTGAGTTACCTATTTTTTTTTCAAAATTCAACCGGTACTGAAGACTTCAGATTGTATTGTAAAACAAACAAAAAACTTTAAGGTGCTCTAGTGTAAGCCTAACAAAATGGCGCTTAAGCCCTTTTGCTTTTCCGGCGACGATATGAACAATTTAGTAGAAAACAAGTGTTATTGTAATGATCCAAATAAAAACACTCTGCATTTCGAAATAATTATGCGATGTTCAAAATAACTCGCTCGGAGTCGGATTACGTCAAATGTCAGAACGACGATACCAAAATTTTACACCCTTAAAATATACTTTACGACTTACACTGATATATTCCTGAACCTTTCAAATATCTTGAGAAAAGCGTGAATCGACTTAAGGTCTACAGCACATATTCTATAGAACTCTATATATAGGTACTCGATATTGTCATCGGAAAATCTTAAGGGACAAACTTCAATCTATTTAGTGCTTAGATTAAAGTCTAGAAAATGCCTTACGACGATTAAAGTTGTTATTTAACCATTTTTTTAATAAATCTCATGCTAAAATATTATTTATTTTATTTTTAATTTGGTACCCTGATGATGCTTAGATGGTTTGGGCATGTAGAGCGAATGAACGAAGAAAGAAGTGTGAAAAGAATATATGATGCGAAAGTGAATGGAAGAAGAAGTCAAGGACGCCTGAGAAAGACATGGCACGATCAAGTAAATCAAATACTTGAATCGGGTCATGTGAAGAGTCAGATTTTTTTTTTTTTTACTTGAATACCGCACAAGAGTCTCAACTGCTCCCAACTGTCTAGAGCCAGCAAGACTATGGCATCCCCGATAGGGGCATGTTGTGAGGCTGATGGTAGTGGGGAGAGGAAGGAGATGAGTAAGGGAAAGGTTGGGAAGTACTTGGCTATTCAGATCTGGTCACCAAACACGGCTAAAGCCATTTCAAGCAACGTTTCAATTCTGAATGGTGGTCTTTCACCAGGGCAATACTAAGAGTAATATATTATATTTTATTTTATATCAATCAAATGTGTTATAACACATATTAATTAAATAAAATTTATTTGCGCACGCCGGGTTCGAACCCGCGACCTCTGGAATCGTAGTCGAGCGTTTTACCACTTGACCATGGAGGCTGTCAGAATAACAGAAGAGCATGTATGAGACGATGTATGAATGTGAATGAAGCAAGGAGTGTGTACAAAGACAGAGTTATATGGACGTCCGTTCTCTCTGCCTACCCCTGCGTAAAACGGCGTGAAGGTTAGTTAGTTAGTTAGTTATGATGCTTAGGCTAAGCGAAACCGGTCGGTCGTTATTTTTTTTTTTTCATCTGTGGTCTTATACAAAGTTGTTTTTTCAATTGTATTAGTGGTGTCAAACCATAAAATGATTGCTTTCTACGAAAATATTTTATTTATTTAATCAAAAATAATATTTAATACTTTACTAAATTTACTTTCTGCCAATATAATATTTTAGATAGATTACTTACGTAAAAATGTATAGGTTAATAATTATTTTCATTTAAACGTATAAAAATCACTTTATTTTGGTAAAATCTCTCATTAAATTTTCAGTTTTGTTTTGGGTTATACCAAATACAAGTCCAATAAAACAAAACCACTGTTACTTCGGCTTACTTAACAGGGAAATGTTTTTAGTCAAAGGGAAAGTAATTGAAATTAATGGAAGGAGATCGTTATAAAGTACCTGGCTATTCAGATCTACTAACACAATATGTTTTAAATGATATCAAACTATGTTCTAATATTTAACGGTGGTCCCTCAACAATGCTTTACTAGACAAATGTTCAACTTATAATACATAATTGCTTAACAAATAACATTCGGTAATTTTACGATCTTACAAGTTCGAATAAATCCGTTAGAAAACCTGTCTATCCGGCCGGTGAAAAGTAGTTCTCTTCTTGGTCGCCAGGGGCGAGAGCAGCGCTACTTATTCTCTAGCGACGGATCAACGAACTAAATTTCAATGGCGCCACTATAAAAATATTTGAATACACGTATTCAAAAGTTATGGCTTAACATTAGCTAAAAATACATTGAATTCCCTACGAAGATTTATAGGCATAACGGATCGATAATTGGGTTTAAAGTCCAGTAGCGGCTTGTGACTTTTTCGTTTACTAGAGTGCTATGATTGAAAAATTCGACGTCATTTATATTTTTGCAGTCGAAAACGATTACAATTTACGAGTATTTTCAAAATTTAATTTTATTGTATGTAGACTTTATTACAGACTTAATTTTATTGACTTTAGACAGTATTAATTTTATTGTTCTAGTGTTTTATTCTTATGTAACGAAGCCCAAAATAATAAACTGCAGGTTATACAAAATAGGGGGATGAGGACGGTTTTGAAATGTAATATTTTTACTAGAGTTCAAATAATATTACGAAATTTAAATATGATGACACCTAAACAACATATAATACATAATACTTTAACGATGATTTACAAGCTTAAAAATAACATGCTCCCTAAATATCTGCAAAATAATATTATTTTTAATTTAAATATTCACAATTATCCTACGAAGTTGTCATGATTTTAGGCTTCCCAAAACGAATCTTGTGTGTACTCAAAACAGCGTGTTTTATAAAGGCCAAAAACTTTTTAATAGTCTTCCAAATGCCTTAAAAGAAGCCTCAAGCCTTGCCACTTTTCGGAGGAGTTGTGCTGAATATGTAAAAAAAAACCTATGATTATATGCTTTGTTCTTTAATTGTGTAATGTAAAAATGTTTTTTCTTACTAGATGTGTGAAAAAAATATTTGCACACATCTAAATAAAAAAAACAAAAACAAAACAAAACAGACTTGCAGTTTTGGTGGTGAATTTTTAAAAAAGAAACCAATTTCGTACAACAACACTAATATAATATATATTTTTTAATCTTAGAACTCAGGCACAAAAAATTCACAAGCCACCACCAAAAGTAAGAGGTTACGTTAAAGTAATGTATAATATTTTAACGTATGCAAACCTTCATTTTTTTAACATATGATATATTGGTGTGAGTGTGAAAGTTTTGTAAAATCTTGTATTAGCGATGAAAAATGCCATGAAACCGGTCTTGGTTGTAGCAAGGAAGTGTTAAAATATCAAAATATTTATTTATTAATTAATTTTTATTACCGACCAGTTTCGCTTAGCCTAAGCAGGGTAAAAAAATTAAACTCAACAAAAAATACAAAGTGTGCGGTTATACATACATTCAGAGGGAGAACATAATTTAAAATAAAATAACAAAACAATAGGAAAACAATAGAATTACATTTAAATTACAACAAAAGAACAAAATATAAAAATTAAAAAAATATCCGTGGTCTTATACAAAGTGTTTTTTTTTTTATTTCTTTAAATATATCAAACCACAAAGTAATTGCTTTCCACGGAAATAAAGATTCGTTTATCATAGCAAAGTTCTTCATTTTTTTTTCCATTTCTATCTTCATTTAAATAAAGAAAATAAATGCAGATTTCGAGAAGAACGTAAAGTGCGTGTAATTATTTACTCGTGCTTATTCAAGATGAAATGGTGTGAAAATTTCACACTTATCCGTTATTAGTCTTACTATTATCCGTTACTACGCAGCCATCTGGTTACAAAATTTTCTAAAGTCGTAGCAAGCAAAAGCCAGAAATACTGAGGCCCGCAGCATATTTTTAATGGATAAATAAAACCGTAGGAAGGCCCGCCTACGAGTTGTTTATTTTATCCTTGATATAGTTTGTTAAGTAACCGATGTGCGTGGGCAGAATAACTATTTCTCATCTGAAATAATTTTTTTTTTTTTTATATGAATACCGCACAAGAGTCTCAACTGCTCCCAACCGTCTAGAGCCAGTGAGACTATGGCATCCCTAAATAGGGAATGTTGTGAGGCTGAAGGAAGTGGGGAGGGGAAGGAGATTAGGAAGAGAGGTCTTTCACCACGGCGATACTTAGAGTATCTACCACTCTGGAACGTGCCGCAAATATACTTTTATTATTTTCATATTAATTAAATGTGAAATTAATTTAGTAATTTACTTTAAATTTGTAATTTTTTGTTTTTAATTAAGTGCTGTGCTTAATAAAATTTTCTTTGAAAGCCTTTTACTGTCAACAGATTCTATATTTGTGATAACTTACTTTAAATATTGAAAAATGTGAACATATTTTTTTAGTTTTTATATTAAAGATCTACCTAATATTAAAAAATATTAATCCTTTGTACGAATAAAATAGCTTGAGTCTAGTTGGAATTTTAATTTAAATTGTATTTTGTCTACAAAATCTTAATATTTAGTTTGTTTTATTTTAGTTACTTATAAATTAAAGTTTACTTTTTTAATTATTTTATTTTTTTTTTTACTTAAAATATTTTAATTTATATGTATTATTTTTATTATTTTGATTTACATGTGTTTTAAATAGTTCTTATATGCTATTTTGAATTTATTGATTGGTATAATTTTGATGGTTTCCGGCAGCGCATTATAAGATTTCATCGCTTTATATAGTAAGCTATTTTGTGTATTGGCTATATTCTTTTCTGGTAGTCTGATTTCTCTGCAAGCCCTAGTATTATATTTGTGAATATTACCATTGTAGATAATTTTGTCAGAAAAATATTTTGGTAACTAGTTGTTCTTCATTTCCACACACACATTGTTTTGCATGTAACTTATTCTTTATCATTCTTGATAGTTATTTAATGAAAATGAGATCTGAATATGAAAATTATCTTCAGATTTTTGGTAACTTATTTTTTATAATTAACTTCTTTATCAAGCAATCCAAAAATAAGGCGCCATTTAGTTCAAATTACATAGACCACTTCACGAAATAACGTAACGCAAAGCTTTTAATGAGTCCAATCACTCATGTAACTTAGTCTATTGAAGCGAATAAGTCTACCCTGCTTTCAGTCTCGGCCGTTCCAAACTGTTCACGTACCGCCTGAAATATAAACGACACATTCTCTGAAATATAAAGTACCTGACCTTTTCCACGCCAGCCGAATCAGATGTGTATCGAGGTCAAGGAAAATCTAATAAAAGCCTTGGAAATCCAACTAAAAACCTATTTTCTGGCTATTCAGCACAAGCTATAATTAAAGTGACAGGTTACGAGGTACAAATCATATAATAAGTCATAAATAGAGTAAGTCAAGTTAAAGTGAGTGTAAATTAATTTGTGTAAGGCCAGTGGCATTCTTTCGGCAGGTGTTTTTTTGCCTCTTTGATTTTGGTCGATTAATTTTGTAACTGGCAACATATAAAAAATGAACACGCCTTTGTGACGTAACGGTATATAATTTTGGGTTTGATTCGAAAGGTTGTTGGTTTGGTATCTTTCTAAGTTGTATGTATGGATTTGTTAATGCATGTATTATATGTGCGCTGCCTGAGTGTTTTGAAATTATTTGTTTAGTTTTTTTCAATCTTTAAAAAATGGCTGCGCAGATGTCGTAAAAAACGGTGATAATTAAAAATATCTTTTTTACTTTATCGAATATATTTACCTAATACTTTACTTCTATTGTAGAGATCCTTAAGATATTTCTTAACTCTTAACTGATCTCTTAACTGTCTCGTACCGGTTTAAAAAAGTTATCCTCAAGTAGGAAAATTTTGAAACTGAGGGAAGTGGGGGAACACATAGATGAAGCAAGAGGATATTGAAAAATCACCTGTTATTCAGATTCACTGAGAATAGCTAACATTTTTTTTTAAATGTAAGTATTTTAATAATATCAATAATCAATGATACAAATATGAAACCGAAAAAGCCAAAAAAATCAAAAGACAATGGTCACAACGGAGACGTAATATTTGTGATATATTTATATTATATTTGATTCAATATTTGTGTTGCTGATTGTTGATATTTTAAGAGTTTATTTATTGAGTTTTCAAATCTTGAATTGAATTCTCCTATTTCACGCATTTTTTCTAATTACAGCTGTTTCCGGTTCAAATTTTGTATAATTTTCCTAGTGTTAACATAAAATAAAAAACGATAGTGAATTTTAATTTTTTTTTAATAAAAAAAAAATAAATAGCTAATACCCTTTTCACTAAGATACTTTCAAAACATTCAGGGCGATACTGATAGTCTCTCTTGTTCGACTTTGTACCTATTCTTATGAAGGCCTAATATTCTATCAAATATTTTTTTACGTGGGTACTTGTTTTCAAGGCATGTAAAAAAAGAAGGCAAAAAACATTATTTACTCGCGACGAAATCGTTTCATAGCTTTTTATAGACTTATAACACTATAACCACAGAACTTGTTGTAATAATATACTTATATCCGCTGCCGTGGTCACTTTGACCGCTCATTGGAAAATGTACTGTTTAAACAAGTTTTATATTTTTAGCATGGCATTGTGGTTGAAAATATACTTGTGATAAAATTAGTCAACTGGCCTACAAAAGATAAACACAAAATACCATATTTGTACAAAATACAATATCGGAGTAATTGGAATTAATCCACCGAAATAGATTAGAAATAGAACTAGAAAATATAAAACTGTATAAAAGTATAAGTTTTTTGTAGATTACTTAGGTTTAGATACCCTAACACAATGCATGGTACATTTAGTTCCATTTAATTAATTTAAGGATTCGTTTTTCTGACTACTGTTTTTTGCTTACTCGACAGCATAACATGATTGAATAAAATGAAACAATATTTTTTATATAAGACCACAGATTTTAACCATTTTACTTTTTATGACCGACTGGTTTCGCTTAGCTTAGGCATCATCAGGGTACAAAATTAAACAAACAAAAAAATATAATACGTGCGGTTACATATACATACAGAAGGAGAACACAATAGAATAACACTTTAAATTATAACAAATGAACAAAGAGGAAAGACAGACAATAAGAGGCAAAACGTCAACTGAGAAGGTGATTAAAGAATAATGAGAAATTTTATGAGTTTAATAATAATAATAATAATTTTCTTCATTGAATTTTTTATACATGACAAACTGTAATTTACTTAATACATGTAAGAAATTTGATTTTATTTTTGTAAAATAAATGCAAATTAATATACCATAAAAACAATTAAGAAAAAAAAAATTCAGGCAGTGGTGATGATCAGGTCAATGAGAAGAAACTCTTTCAAGTATCAATGGGATTTCACTTCGTAATCTCTCCTCACTGACATGAAATATGTCGATATCGGAAGAGATTTTGTTCCTCACCAGCAGAACCATTGGCAGGTTGGTCCTACAGGCAGGAAGATAGAATAATCTATGAAAACGCTGATTAGATAGTCATCAGGAACATAAATACTTACGAGCTCCAAAATAGCAATGAACGAAGAAAAAAGTGCAAGATGACGCGAAAGTGAATGGTAAAAGAAGCCAGAGACGCCTGAGGAATACACAGCACGCCCAAATCAATCAAATACTTGAGTTGGATAATTTTTTTATTTGACCGGTCGGTAGCTGAGTGACAAACGCGACGGATTCCCACCCGGGCCTCGTGGGTTTAATTCCTCTGCTGCAAACTACATTTTGCGCTTACTATGATGGTAGTAGGAGTTTTTCAAAATTTGTCAGGTTATTCGTAACCCGGGAATGCTTGTCTTTCTTTAAAAAAAAATTAAAAGAATTAAAACAACAGAAGAAAATGTGTGAACGTAAATAAATCAAGAATTCTTTGGCGGTCGAACCACTCTGTCTATTCCTGCGGAGAAACGGCAAAATGGTTATTAAGTTAGTCAAATAACGGCATTTTAACTGCACGCGGTTGCTTTAACCTTTCTTTTATATCCCCAAATTGTTTTATACGATATTATTAAACGGTAAAACGCGTTTTCCGTAGTCACGCATCACGTAAAAATAGTTTGGCAAACTTTTGACACGTCAGCTATTAAATATAGGTGAAAATAAGGCATAAAATGTGACTGACAAATACACCATTAAGTTTTAGATTTTATTGAAGCACGACAAGAAATTCCCAAACTCTATACAAGAACGGCGTTTAAAAGATTATTATCTAATGCCATTGAACCTTAGTTCATATTTTGAAATGTTTTTTTTATTTTTTTATAGTGAATACCGCACAAGAGTCCCAACTACTCCCAACCGTATAAAGCCAGTAAGACCATGGCATCCTCGATTGGACGTAGTAATGCAGAAAGCTTCCAACCCACAATTTGCCAAAATCACGGGATAAATACTGCTGAAAATATCCAAGCTTTACCGTAAATGCAATAGATTTTGAGTAATTCAATTTAAACATGTTTATTTTAAAAATATTTATAATCAACAACACAAATAGGAAAGAGAAAAGGCCAGAAAATGAAAAGACAATGGTCACAACTGAGACGTCTCGGTTGTTAAATAATTAAAAAAATAAGCATTAATGCTTTAAATATAATTCTAATTTTGATGTATTATTTAAATAAATACATTGACGTATTATAAATTACCTATTTATAATAACTTTCACAAATAAAAATAAACTGATATTCACTTTGCAAATGCCGATTACGCATATTAATGCTTTTGTATCGTCATATTTTCAAACGCCTTTTTCTCGGTTTCATCTTTTTGGCGTTGGATACTTTCTGCCTAACTACGTCCAATTGGGGTATTCTGTGAGGCTAAAATGTATAAAGGAAGGGAAGAAGATGGGAATGAGAAATTTTATTCAGATCTCGTCACCAAACACGACTAAAGCTATTTCAAGCAACGTTTCGATTTTTAATGGTGGTCTTTCAGCAGGGCGATATTTAGAGTATCCACCGTTGAAATAATATATACTCGTATATATAATTTTCAATGAGGTATGAGATCGATTAAAATGCCTTTCTAATAAGGAAGCTCAATTGACAGAGACATGATTCTCGGATAGAGTAGAGGTTTCGAGTTCGGGTCTCGTTCGCGACAGTTATTCGTTTTAGTCTCTAGCTTTTTCTGTTTCATATAAACGTTGAAGATTATTGATATTATTTCAAAAATAAATATGATATATTTTGAAGTCTCCTCCTATTTTTTTGGTGTGGGGCAAACAGCCATTAAGAAGTAATTTAAAAATATGAACAACATTAGGTATTAAGTTTAACTTATTTAAAAAAAGGTTTATCGCTATGAACAACACAGCATACATAATACCTAACTTTTCGTGTAAGGCATAAAACCCATCATTGATCTTGGACATTCTTGAGCATTTTTCACAAAAGGTGCTTTTTGATTTCTATATTTTTTCTCTTCTATTGCTCGTTACATATATTCATCATTCCAAGTACATCTATCTGTGGTTCTCGCTATTATTATTCTGGTAACAAATTATAAAATCTCTAATTAATATTTAATGAACGTTCCCCTAATGAAGTGTCCGTCAGCCCTGTAAACGTTAAGAAAATAAAAGTTGTTCTAAACCAAAGTAAAAGAAGTTGCCACAACTAATAAATCCTATGACAGAATGCTAAGGAAATATACATTTGTAAGACAAATCCTAACAGTCCGTACTTCTTGAAAAAATGCGTCGATTACAAATAATCTACGACAAAATAATAACAAAAACGTTATTTCACGTATCTACTGTGTACACTTCTTGGGATTCAAACAACACATATTGCTCGTTTTTTTTATATTCACAGTGTGAGATGTACCCTCTTCAATCACTAACAACAAACTAAGATGGCAGCTCCTGGTTAACAGCTGACACGACATTTTTTGTAGGTCGTGTTCGGATGCCTCTGTGTCCGTTTGCCCCACTGTTATCCTGTCAATAACGTAATTATATATGATGTAATTGTTTAATACCGTTTTATTGAGTACGTTCTGATTATTATAATATTTGCATTCTCTTTTTTTTTAATGTTTTTTTTTATTTATTTTTAGTTTTATTTATTTTATATTAGTTACATTTCCTTACATTTAAGTTTACAAAGTATCTAATTATTTCATTTTCATTTTGATTTAATAATATGTAACTTATGTACTACTTATCATTTGGATTTATATGTATTTTAAATAGTTCTTACAAACTATTTTGAATTTATCGATTGGCATGATTTGGATGGTTTCCGGCAGCGAATCGTAAGATTTCATCCCTTTATAAATTAAGCTATTTTTTCTATTGGCTTTATTTTTTTCTTGTAGTCTGATTTTTTTTCATGCCCCTCTATTATGTTTGTGAATATCAACATTGTAGATGATTTTGTCAGAAAAATATTTTAGTAACAAGTTGTTCTAGTACCTACAAACGAAAATTACAATACATTTTGCTGTTTTTTTTAATAACTGCTTACATTACAAAAGCTGCTATTCGCGAGCTCTATTCGGAGATTCTCCTATATTCTCCCCACTCTCCTGATCTTACTCCATCATCAAGTCTTTATCCTTTCTGATGTCTATGCAAGTGTTGGTTGATAGCGTGGTAGGTAGAACTAAAAATCAGACGGTTCGAGTTCGATACTCACAGCAGGTAATGAAGTGACTTATTTTTCAACACAAGTTATGATAAGGAAAGAGAACTGTGAATCTTAGGATTTTTGGCTTATTTTACTGTACAAAATTAGCACAACAAAATATCCTCATTAAAAAAAATACTCCAAATTTTTGTTCGGCGTTGAACAGAATAACTACTAGAAAGGTAGGATTCAGTCGTAAATAATGTAAGAAAATTCATTGATTACCAGCGTATGTCTTTTTTTGTTGAAAAAAAATTCAAATATAAAAGGCATAGATTTGAAAGTCCTCATATTATCGAATAGCCAACTTTCTAGAAATTTACATAAAATAAAATGAATGTCTTAGTGGGAGTTTTTATTGTATTTACTTTCATTTTAATGTATTACTCACATAAAATTATTTATATGGTTTCACTCTCACTCAAATGACAGTGGACGTTGATAAACATCAAACTGGTTTATTCGCCAACACTAAATAAAAAAAACTTACGCTCTTTCTGTTAAATAACATCTCCAGATAATTATTCGAAACGTGTAATTGATTGGTTTCATCGGCATTTTGTTGAAATCGCGTAAACAGCAAATGGAATTTTATATTGACAAGGTAACAACCATGAATAAAATAAATAACGTTTTTGCTTCACGTAAACTTATAGGAACGATTTCTTGCATAATTCTTCACTTTCATCTCGGAACACTTCCTGCATTGCTCTAGATTAATTAACTTTAATATACTACATTTAAAATGCTTGCTTTCGAAACAAACGCTTAAATGCGTTCTAGAAATAAAAACCAACCAGAACTAACAACATAGTTTTTTTTTCGTTCCTGGCTGATATTTATCGTATTTTCAATGTTTCTTTTTTATAATTTAAAAATTAATCAAATTTTATAATGTTATTGTTAATTTCATTTAATTTGATAGTGGTTCCGAATTAATACAGTTTTGTATATTTGATTTGAACTCCTTAACAGTTGTCACAATTGAAGTAAACTTTAAATAAGTAGATCTTAATAAGTATTAAATTAATAACTTTTTTATAATTAAATAAATATTTCGGCGAATTAAACACAAAACTTATGAATTTAAAATGAAAGCTGAACAAATACATAATAAAATCGCACCATATTGATTAAAAAACTTATTATAGCCTATAAATACGTTTTACGTTCAGTAAAAACTCCCGGCGTTTTTTCGCTATAAAATTAAGACACTTCAACCTTTATGACCCGACCATTACGCGAAGTAAGCGTATTGATGCATTGCATTGTGAAATCCGTTGAATTCAAACTCTTAACACGTAATCATTTACATTTACTCAGGATATAAAACAGGGTTCGTCAACCGTTAGTCCGCGAACCGGTGCCAGGCACAACCACCAAAAAATCTACTACCAGTCGGAATATTTTTGTTTCATTGAATTCAACATTAACGGCTCGCAACTCATTACTTTTCTTTTTAGAGGTCTTCAAGCGCAACAAGGTTTATGAACACTGGTATAATCTAGTTAAGGGTGACCAGGTAATGTTGTTACTCTACAATAAACCTTGTGGCTTTTGCCTTTTTTTCATGTATAATCGTCCCAGAAGCTTAACTGTCTAGAGACAGTACAACTATAACAACTGATGTCTAGTAAGAAAGTGGGGGAGGTAAAAGAAACAGAGTAGAAGAAGGTTGTATATGTACCCACTCTTCACATATGATCACTAAACATATCGAAAACATTTTCATAGCACTTATCAACTCTAATTTCATTTCTCACCAGGGAGATACTGAGAGTCTCTTCCATTTTAGAACGCGGTGCAATTACACATTCTTCGCATTATTTTATTTAAATTCTAATTGCGAAATAACCCACACAACATTTTATTGGTGTACGCCGGAATACAACGCGCGACCTTAGTCTAGATTCGAAGAGTTTAACAGGTTTCCAATTACTAAATTTCGAGGACATAAACGAACTACACCCAAACGGTCCGGTTGGAAGCGAACCGGTTAAGGCTTCACCGCAGAAGCCGCCATATAAAAAATAAATAAAAAAACATTTATTAAAAAAGACACAAATCATGTAATAACTAACACTAAGTTAGGAGAAAGTTATTTGTTTTTGGCTGCAACAATGTAAATTCATTTGAACTAAAGGCAAAGACTCGTACATAGTATTCAATGTCTTAAATTTATTTACACGCATCTAAACAACTTAATTGAAAATTCAAAACATTCTGGCCACAGACATGGCGCTGGTGTATGTGCATTGCCCCACTGCAAAACCAGGTTAGCCTAAAGGCATATCAATTATATTGCTCTAAAAATGTATGATTCATTGTATTCAACCTTTAATGAGACCACGTGTCAAAATCTTCATTCTTCTTACAAGATATATCAAAGCTTGACTAAAAAATATTGAACTAGATGTTTTGTTCTTGTTTCAATAGTTTTTATTGATAGACTTAGTATTTCACGTATATATAATACATTATAATATCAGCTCTCCTTTTTCTCCTAGTTGTTGAGAACAACAGTGACTTTATTGTATTTATTTAATGCACTCATTGCATGTTTATCATTTGTCCTTTTTTTAAATATGAGTGCATTATTGAAAAAATGTCCTGCTATTGCTAAAGAATATGCAACAAAGATTTGGCTGATTATATTGTGTATCACTTGTCTCTCTTTGTGTATCTTGCTTTCATCTGTATTATTTAGCATTGATTGAGTTTTTGTAACTTTATATTTGATGTATTCTTTGTATTTGTAATTTTTTACAATTGAACACTAACTGGGTTTTTATAACTGGATATTTTCACGTAAGTGAAAACATCTGTTAAAACCCAGTATAAATAAATACATGTCCTAATACCCACGCACAGGTTTTGCCTTTGTGTAATTTTTTGGTTAAAACATTTTATTGTAGCAAAATGTTTCAATAAATAAAATCTATTAGCTCAAAAAACTCATGCTCCGTCTCTGCCTGCTTCCAATAAAAAAACTTCTCTGCATTTGGACTCGACTTGTCGTACAAATTCCCAACCCGGACATAATTAATTTCTCGTGCAAAACACCGTAACCTTACACCGCACGGTACCTCCGCGCCTGCGCCCGGTGTCCGCTGGCCGGTGCCCGCTGCGGCAAACGTGTCCCGTCTGGCGCAACGGTTACTCAAATAGACTATTAGGTGACACTCAGTTACCGGTACCTACGTAGATTTTGTATTCGTTGAATTGAGGGCACGGGATAGAAAGGGCGCTACTAAATTAGAATTTTGAAAATCTTTTTTAGAATATATGTTTTTTATTAGGCAAGAATCCTAACTGCCCGGATCCGATGGGATTATAACAACCCCAATTTTGAAAAAAGTGTGGATCTTTTAAAAAGAAAGATGGGAAGGAGAATGATAAAAGAAGATGATTTATTTTAAAAATTATTATTTAGTGAGTTAGCACATATCAAATTGTGTAATAAAAAATATTTTCATATAATGCTCTTTTTTAGGTGAATGCGAATGGACGAAGAAAGGAGTGTAAAAAAAGTACATGACGCGAAAGTGAATGGAAAAAGAGATCGGGGATGCCCGAAGAAAACATGACACGATCAAGTGAATCAAATACTTAAGTTGGGCCATGTAAGGAGTGAGAATAACAGAAGAGTATATATGAATGTGAATGAAGCAGGGAGTGTGTGCCAAGACAGTGTTTTATGGCGACCAATCCTCTCTGCCTACCCCTACGGGAAACAGTGTTAATTAGTTAGTTATTGTATTATTTATTCTACCTAAGCATGTTGTTTAGTTCAATCAAGAGAACTTATTAATAATATTAGTAAATTTAATAAAATAAAATTATAACAAACTGTAATGGAGTTGTATAAATAAGTCTTAGGTCCCTTGAGCAACAGCCCCTTAGTTATTTAAGCTAAGTATATATCTGGCTGCTCAGAGTGAGTCACTTAACATATCCAAGCCAAGACGTAATTTAAAATCTGCTCTCTCTAGTCACTTATCGTCCAACCGCCGAGAGCTCCGTTATTTCCTCTCGTGCGTCGTCAATTAGAAAAGAGTAGAAGTAACAACTGACTTACCAGCGGTACTCAACAGTGTAAGAGCAGCCAATGTTTAGCAATAGATTTGACGTTGCACTTTAAAAAAATCTTTCCTAAAAAAAAAAATCTTCAAATATACAACTATATCTTTATTTAGACCTCACGTCCAAAACACCTCGGTAAGTAATAAATCTATATTATTCACGTTTACCAGCTTTTAAACCATCTAAAGCAACATTTTTTTCTTAACTAAAACAATCATTTGATATTAAATCGTAAACTTTCTCTTTGAGATCATTACTACTTATTCAAGGCTTTCCTGTCCTTAGTGAAAGATATAAATAAGAACCTTATTTACTTCCACATCCATGCGTTTCCTGGCATTTGCCATAAGGTACTGGTTGTTTAACGATAGTTGTTCCTGAAGTGAAATAGCTATTTGCTATTCCACCTGTCATAATCCAGATGCCAAGCCTAAGGATATGATAATAATTAGAGCTACTGTAGGACTTTAGACACCAATGGCGTGCCATTAAAATATAATTTGCATTGAACTAATTGAAAGCAAAAATCAAACTAACTATTTATTTTTCTTATCTCAAAGAGAACGCTTATTTGTGTTTTTAAATATTTAGAACGTTTTGCAAAGAAGATTTTCCTCAAAGAGACGTTTTTATTCAAAGCTGTGGTCGTCTGAAGTTTAAGTTGAAAACATTAAATAGATATTTAATTTATTCGAAAGCTTAATTTAGTACTTAAATTATTTTTTGAAATTTTTATTTTATTTCAAAAATAAGAATACCGCACAAGAGTCTAAACTGCTCTCAACCGGTGAGACTATGGCATCCCCAGATAGGGTACGTTGTGAGGCTGAAGGTAGTGGGGACGGAAAAGAGATAAAGCCATTTCAAGCAACGTTTCGATTTTGAATGGTGGTCTTTCACCAGGGCGATACTTAGAGTATCCACCACTTTGGAACGTACCGCAAATATGCTTATTTTTATTTTTATATGAATTAAATGTGTTATGACATATATTAATAAGATAAAAGTTGATGGCGCACGCCGGGTTTGAACTCGCGACCTTTGGATTCGTAGTCGAGCGTCTTACCACTCGACCAAGGTATGGTGTATGGCAGTGAGGCACGGAACTGGCAGAGGAAGGATGAAAGTAGTCTGAATGCTGTGAGAATAAGAACCATAAGAGAAAAAGCGTGAAAATAATGTATGACGTGAAAGTGAATGAAGAAAAAAGTCGGAGACGCCCGAAGAAGACGTGGCACGACCAAGTGAATCAAATACTTGAATTGGGCCATATGAAAAGTCACTTAGTTTTTAGTTAGTTAGTTAGTTCCATTTATTTACAATAAACACGTCTTTTAACTTAATATTAAATGTTAACGAAGATTTAAGTGAGAAAATTAGGCTTGACTGATTTCATCACCATTCTTGACGTTTTTTTAGAAAGAGGGCGTAAAATACTTTTTTGTGCTAAATTTTATGTTTTCTCAAAATAAAGTGAGACACATTTTTAAAACCTTTTCCTAAAGCCATATTTATTTATTTGTAATCTTTTTTGCAGGTATCTTTATATTCAGGTTTCTTTAAATAGCTAGTTTGTTAATAAATTGACTACCAGGTAGGTACTAGCCCTATCCAAACCTGGTTTCTTCTCTAGAAAGTCTATAAATTATCGGACATTCACTTTTCAAGAAAAGGCACGGCTCTGCTAAGACCATACGTTTGCCTGGTAGACGCCAGAGGAAGGAGTATATTCTACCTGTTACTGTATTATCATTTCATCTGTAGAGCGTTAAACTTCATGTCAAACTTAAGCCGGAGTGTAATTCTATGACTTCAAATATTAACATCTTATTTTAGCATTTGTAATTATAGATTCTTTCGAATTTAGCGCGTACTAAACAAATAAAGGATTTAATTAAATGAAAAAAAAACTTTAACAGATTTTATTTTTACAACCGACTAATGACGATTTTTATGATGATTTTTTTTTTCTTTATGACTTATTAGTATAATTTTGTTCCCTGATGATGCTTAGACTAAGCGAAACCGGTCGCTCATAAAAATTCAAGTAAAATCTGTGGTCTTATACAAAGTTATTTTTTTCATTTGATTAAATATGTCAAACCACAAAGTAATTGCCTTCCACGAAAAAAAAAGGATTAATTTTTATTCACTAAATAAGGTTCTCATGTTACAATATTTTTCTAGGCAGCCAGTTCATCGCATCTTCGGTCTACCTCTAGGTCATTACAAATCACAAAACCTTTTTTTCAAAATAAAGCCATCTGGGTAGCCTTGGGAGCCCCAAAATAAATACGAATTTCACAAGGTCTCGCGAAATTTTTCTGTGTGGAAATTCCCATGAAAATCCGCTTTCCGAATATGTTACCTCAGTCCGGTATGACGAATGTGTCCAAACAAAATTTTTAAAAATCTAAACAAATCCTTCGGAAGAATCAGTCACTTTCGCAATTTAGTATGTAATATTTTCGCAAAACAACAAAAACATTTTTTTCGAAAATCAACAACCCATAACAATTCATCATTTGCAAAGAGTTGGTACACAATTGACCCGGTACACAGTACGCCAATTTGTCAAAAAAAAATGTCGAGGTCACTTCTACTGGGGAAATCATTAAGTCATATCTTTCACGGTCTTTTTTACTGGTATTCTTTCGACATGGCCAGCCCATTGTAATCTTTGGTATCTAAATTTCTCGTTGATTTCGTGTTCAATTTGCTTTTCAAGTTCATGGTTGCATTTAATTCCATGGCTTCCATCTTCTGGGTAAAATAATAATATTTTACGTTCAAAGTCTGTAAATTCGTTTCTCTATTTTGGGTTCGACAACACATCTCTCAAACTGGAATCAACACTAGTCTAATTTTTAGTTCATATGTGAGCAGTTTAGTTATTTCACACAATAATTTTTAAACTTGTATAAAAATATAATATGACTCCAGTTGGTATGCGGTTTGTATAGCTCTTTAATATTCGACATGTTAAGCGCATTTAAAGTAAAGTGCACAAATAGGTCAAATCAGTTTGAACTTATATACACGTTGTCATGAAAAAGATTTTCATATCATCTCATCGACCTCCATGGCTGAGCGGAAAACTCCTTGCCTCCAGACCCTGAAACTTGTTTAGCGCAATAATAAAAAATAAAAATATGTGTCAACTAACAAATAATCAAATTAATTAATACACTGTTTATTTACGATACGTTTCAGGATGCTTAATACTTTCAGTATAGTTATGGTGATTGGATTAAGCGTTCTCTGAGCAGCCAGGAACTTTTCAACCTTCCTGTTCATAATAATTTTTTTATTATCATTTTTGGCGTTGAGTTTAGAAAAATCACCCCGAGGGCGCTGTAGTGAGTGCCTTACAATCTCGGTCCTCTCTTCATGTTTTTAACTCTCACAACATACCCGAATTGGGGGCGCCATATTCACGTTGGCTCCAAGCAGTTTGCACTCTTGGCCATAATGTAACATAATAAATTATTCAACAATTGTGCAAGTACTCACCGCAATACACTATATTGTATGCACAACACTATTACATATAATTTGATTGACAATCCATACCTCCTGGGGTGCTATAAGTTGTTTGTGCCAAACAACTACTGCCAGGGGCGACACCACGATCTGCTGTGTATTCCACATGGCAGAACAGACGTGTTGGCTCAGCACAGTATGCCACAGGGTATGGCACTACTAAATAACGATATCTTGATATCTTAAACATAAACCTTAAAGATTTCAAGAGACATGTTAACAATATCTCTTAATTTGCTTTTTATGTTATTGTTCACGTTTATTGTAAATGAACACAGTCTGTAATACACAAAGAAATAAACAAAAAAACAACAACAAAAAATACGCATGGATGTCACTGATGAGAATCAACGCAGAAGATAGAATCTGGTCGGTGCGCAAGGAAACAGGTTAGATCCAATGGATCTGAACCCCGAAATTTCCTGGAGGAAGTCTGAACAATAAAAACGCTAAGGTGCTCAAGGATGCCCGGTAATACTGCCAGGGACAACAAGACGACCAGGATCCTTATCCGCCATTACAGCATGCCATCCTACAAGCTGCTCTGCGGCATCACCATCCGCCAAAGAGGTGTTCTGCCTAAAAACAAAACTAAACTTAAGATGGGAAAACCTAAAATAAACTCAATAATAATCAGTATTCACATACCTTGCCTTATTTAAATACATCGTAAAATCATACTTGGAGAAATATAACTGAAACCCATCTTAAATAAAAATTCATACTAGATAGATTTATAAAATACTAAACTAAAAGTAACTTGTAACTAGTAAAATCATGCAGCAATACTGATAAATATAATTAAAGTAAAATCATGGTTTACTACCCCTGACATCCCAAAAATAGTATATGAGCCATAGAATAAGAACAACCTGTACTAGTCTGAAGATGGCCGTTATAGGCTGAAACCGGTCCAGTCAAAAATAAAAAAGTGGAATAAAGTTATAAATTTGTTTTTATTTAATCATTAAAACTAAACTATTAACTTGTAACGAAAAAACATCACCTCTGTCAAAATTCCTGACTTAACCCTTTATACTCCGGCTTCCGAATTTCACCAGGGGGTTATCTAGCCATATGCCTTTCCCAGGCTCAATTCCGGGGCAAATTGCAGGATGGTCCAACGTGTATTTGAAATGTGCATCGCGTCTATTTGTCCCAAGCTCTCGAATAAAATCTAGGGAAGATTGCTTCGCGGTCGGTCTAAACGCGGGGGTTGATTTACACAGACAAAGACATTGAGAGAAGTTGATTATTTTTGCGTTTGGTTTGGATTTTGGCGTTAATTTGGTTTTCTGACCTTTACTCAATGATGGCAGTGACCTAGTCAAATGAATGCTTTCTTATACAACTAACTTTGTAATAATTCTTTACAGTATCATCAGATGGTGATGTTTAGAAGACTGAATAAAATTAAACTTTTCTGCCTAAAATTTCTGTGCAGGCCGATAGAGTATCTAGCGAAAAAAAATGTATCTGTAGATTTTTATTTTGCATCCTTTTTTTACATTAACAACACCTTCGCTGCATAGATAAGTTTGTCGATCTATATAGCAGAATAAAACAACAGCATGCATTTACTCTGACATCGTATTAGCAATATCTGTGATCCAACATTTAAAAATAAAGTAGGATTTTTTTTTTTTATAGTTAATTCTGCACAAGAGTCCCAACTGCTCTAAACCGTCTAGCGTCAGTGAGACCATGGCATCTCCAGTTGGGGTGTGTTGTGAGGCTGAATATAGTGGGGGGGAAGGAGATGGGGAAGAGAAATGTTATTAAGTACCTGGTTATTCAGATGTGGTTACCAAAACGGCTAAAGCCTTTTTAAGCAACGTTTCGATTCCGAATCGTGGTATTTCAACAGGGTGGTAACTACCACTCTGGAACGTGACGCAAATATACTTTAAATTATTTTACATTAATCTAATGTGTTATGCCACATTTGAATCAAATAAAAGCTACTTTTGAACCTGTTGCCTTTGAATTAATAGTCGAGCGTCTTACCACTCATCCCTGGAGACATGAGCTACGTGAGGCATGATTAGTTTTTCAATCAATTTTCCAATAAGAATTCTGATATAACATAAATATGTTTTTTCTTTAGTAATGCTTAGTCATTAAAATAAACTTTTAAATCAAATTTAGGGTGAATGATTTTTTTCACAGCTCTATATTTCGTGAATTACGCTGTGATTTAAAAATAATTACATTTTCCTAAAGTTTTCAGTGCCCCAAGCCCAGTGTAAATTTCATAACCCTAAAGCTCTTCGTTTAAAAGTTTTTGCTGCGTGATAAAATCAATTTTATGACCTAATTAAGGTATTGCATACCAGTTTTTTTATTGCATTCTTTTACAAGTTAAAACTCTGTCGCATTTTGTAAAGCACAATGGATTGTGGGAAATTTATGACGAAATTTGCATGCAGTAATTTTAATCGTGTAAATAATTGGATAAAAACATTCAACCGATTGGAAAACAGTTGAATTTGGAACAGTACTTTGCGGTTAAAGGCAAAACTAACAATATGTACTAATTGCATAACAAATATAATTTTATTACGGCACAGAAAATATCATTATATTACAGTGTAGCCAACACAAATTAAAATCCGCTCAAAAGTACCAAAGTTCCTTAGAATGTGTTGTTCAATAATACTGGTTAAACCTTCATTGTCAGTAACTGAACTTATTAACTCTCGCACGAAGAATGCAATTTTACAATCTATTCGTTTGTTCACAATCGTGCAAATATATCGTCGCTAGAAAGGCAAAAGGGCTTAAGGAACACATTGGTCAAAAATGAGTTAAATGTGCAGTTTTGATTGGGTTTTTTTTTCTGCATCGAATGCTCTGACTCTCGTTTGATTCTGAAGACTTTTGTGCTCCTTCAGCTATTTAAAATAAACCATTTGGGAGAAGGTTTGAATCAAGCGACATAAGCTTGGATCTTTTTTAGTTCTTCGTTACTCAGTAATAGCATTGAGTTAACTTTTTTTTTCAAAATCCAACCAGGTTCTGAAGACTTATGATTTTTTTTGTAAAACAAAAAAAACTGTCAAATGCTCTGGTGTGAGCTTCCTAAAATGATGTTTCAGCCCTTTTGCCTTTCCAGCAAAAGTAATATTACGTTTAATTTTTGCCTTTGTCTCTAAGCTTTTTTGGAAGTTGACGTTATAAAAACTAAGTTTTGCTAGTGTCAATTGGGAAACCATTCGATTCATAGAAAATGGTTTTTTCTTCGTCACGGTCAAAAAGCACATAAATTAATGTTAAAGTTTTTTAGCTTTCCCATGAAGCTAAAAACCTATAACGTTAATTTTTATGTTTTTTATCCAAAAAAAAAATTGGCGTATCTGTGTATTTTAGTTTGGTTCAAACTAACAGAGTTCCATTAAATTGCCTAATAACAAAGTTGAGTATTACAGAATAAGCAGAAATAAGTTAAAAATCCAATTAAGTTGGATACTATTACGTAAAAAAAAACCTTGTGTGTTTTGTTAGTATTTTTTGTTAATATCGAACAAATTTGAACACTTTAACACCCCGCGGCACTTTAAATTTAATATCAGTTTTAGTTTTTTTGTTTATTTGAATAGCACATGTTTTTTCGGATTTAGTTTTTTAAATATTTTTCTCGTCCATTTTAGCCCATTCCCATCCTTCTGAATTGTTTATAATATATTTTTTGGTATTTAAGTTATTTATTTAGGTACATTTTTTTATTTTTTATTACAGTTTTTTGAACCATCAAAAAAGGTAGTCTTGCAAAGTTTGCACGTGTCGGTTTATTCGAAGGTTCTAGCAAATTATAATTTTTGTTTTAATTATAAATTAATTGAAATTATTATATTTAGTTAAAATAGTTAGATATTTTATAGGTTCATAGATTATTCGTTTATCAACCGCACTATTTTTTTCATTATGTCAAATACTTATTTTAGTTAAAATATAAAAAAATTAAGATTTCATTATTTTATCAGAGATTAAACAATATTTTGTGGAACACACACATCTGATGGGTATGCTCTGCTTTTTTTCTTATCGTTGTGTAAAATAAATGTTCTACGAAATTATCATTTATCCCTTTCAGATCTGTTGGGTCCTAGAATTGACATTTTGTGGATTCCAATGTGATGTTCAATCGTACCCCGTCTTTACCTATTTCCTATACGTCACCTTGCGACCCTGTCCTGCCCTATTGGCATGGCTGTGTAAAATATGTGTTAATCAGCCTGTCACTTGACCCCCACTCTCGGATCGTGTCGTTCGAACGGTCGACACCGGTCCCCATCACTTCATAATTAGCGCCCGGAGAGGGAGGTTCCTCCTTCAAAACCATCGCCCGGACCTGGAAGTCACTTCACAACTATCACCGGAACAGAGAGGTTGGCCGCCATTAGCAGACACACAAACCAGGTGAGCAAGATGACGTAATCCTGTACCATTGTTTCCTCAGATAAATCAAGTCATTTACCAAGTACTACCTCGCTTTACAGTCCACTTAATTCAATACAAATCTTTCTAGAACCGATTCACGGTCTCGGGATCGAACACATTGAATTTCATCGTTTCACAATCCATTTAATCATTCCAATTTCCTTCCAGAACCGATTCGCGGTTCCTGGATCGAACATTTGGTCCTACTCGAGCCGGATTATTGGATTATTATCGTATTATCGTACTATCGGATGATTATTATCGTACTATCGGATGATTATTATCGTACTATCGGATGATTATTATCGTATTATCGTTTATTGTTTTATCTACTTGGTGAATCGATTTGATTATCTGTTTTCCTAACCTATTTTCCATCGATTCCATTTTTGAACCTACAAAGTGTTGATTATTATTCCGTGAATTAGTTTTTATTGTCACGTAAAAACGTAAGTCACACACGCTCGATTGTCGTATTGTTGTTGCTAAATAATTGTTGATTATTACTCCGTGAATTAGTTTTTATTGTCACGTAAAAACGTAAGCCACACACGCTCGATTGTCGTATTTGAATACCAAGATTCGTTGGTTGTTGCTAAATAATTGTTGATTATTATTCCGTGAATTAGTTTTATTGTCACGCGAAACAAAACTTGTTTGTTTCGCGTCGGCACAGGCAGCGGTGAGAAACCGTTTATCGAATATAATGTTGATTGAAATTTATAATTGTTCATTAAAGGCATTAAATTCGGCTGATATTATAGATAAGAATTATCTACAGGTTAAGTTCAGGTACATCGAGTATGTTAAGCGGGATTTCATAGAGTCGTACGTGATCCTCGAAACGGCTCAGAATAAAGATTGTGGCATGGAGGAATTACAGAATCGTCATACATGTTTTATGAAAATGTACTATGATATCCAAGTTAATTATAATTCGGTTTTCGGTAATCGGATAAGTTCAGACGACAATAATTTCGACCTACCGACTGTTGAGAGGTATGTGTCGCCGCCTCAGGTTATTAACACAATTCTATCAACTAGTATCACGCCGCATGTGGAACTAATTAAAAACACCGAGGTGTTAACTAGCTCGAGTAACTCGTCCGTTTTATTATCTACGGCCGTCGTACAGGCAAAAGATAAACATGGACGTTATCAAAATGTCCGCGTCTTATTGGATTCTTCAAGTCAAGCTAACTTCATAACTCATGACTGCTCAATTCGTTTGGGCCTCGACTGTTCTAATCGAAATATTCCTATTCGAGGAATTAGACAGTGGTCGGCCACCGCAGAGAAAGAACGGGTCAATGTTCGGATCCGTTCCCTCTGCTCCAATGAGCATGTTAATGGGGAATTCGTTTTGTTGTCAAGTATTTGTGCAGATGTCCCTAGTTCTCCCATTCGTCGGGGAGACTGGAAACATATCAAAAACTTGAATTTAGCTGACCCAAATTTTGAAACTCCATCTGCAATTGATATGTTGATGGGCGCAGAGTTGTTTGCATCCATTCTTCGTTCGGGACGAATGGAAGGTAAACCTAATGAATCCTTTGCTTTAAACACAGCTTTTGGTTGGATTTTAATGGGACACGTGGCCAATTGTACATTTCCTCATATTGAGTCATGTATGACGACGTCAGAATCATTTATTGATACTCGTTTAAAAGCGTGTTGGGAAAACAAAGACCTTTCAATTCATCGTTCGTCGTCATCTCGAGAAGAGTCACTCTGTGAAAAGGCATTTTCAACTCAGGATTATAGAAATATTTCGGGACGGCACGTTGTTTCGCTCCCTTTCAAGGAAGAGTCATCGGAACTTGAGGATTCATATCATTCAGCAGTATCTCGACTGCATCACTTTGAACGTCGATGTTCGATGAATCCACATTTTAAATCGGCATATATTAAATTCATGACAGAATATGAATTTTTAGGTCACACGATATATGTGACAAGCTCATTAACTTCGTTTGGAAAATATTTTATTCACCATTGTGTGATTAAAGACACTGGTTCTACTAAGAACCTTCGAGTAGTTTTTGACGCAAGTTCGAAAACCACATCTGACCAGTCATTGAATGACATACTTTTGACAGGACCTAAACTTCAACAAGATATTGTGAAGTTAATTTCGAGGTTCAGATCGCATAAAATAGTTTTTACAGCAGATATCTGCAAAATGTATAGACAAATCTTAGTTCGTCCAGAGGATAGACCGTATCAACACATTTTGTGGCGTGAATCATCTGATCACGAGATCAAAGAATTTGAATTACAAACTGTAACTTACGAAACTGCTTCTGCACCTTTTCTCGCTGTAAGAACGTTACATATTTTAACTGGAGCTTCTACGCTCGAAGCGGCGAGTAAATTACAACAAGATTCGGTGGAGTTGCTTCATCTTGGCGGTTTTGAATTATGTAAATGGTCTAGTAATTGTTCAGAATTACTTTATGATATTCCAATTTCACATCGGGAATTACTTATAGAATTAAATTCGGATCATGATAGCATTCGGATTTTAGGTATTGGTTGGGATTCGAAAGGTGATTCGTTTTCGTATAGAATCAAAATATCCCAAATAACTTATTCGGAAAAGTTAATATTATCAATATTTGTTACGATTTTCGATTCGCTTGAATGGATTTCTCCCGTTACGTTTTCGGCAAAGTGTTTATTACAATGGTTGTGGAAGCCTGGATTGAACTGGGACATTCCAATCCGTGCCGTAACATTGGCTAGCATCAACATTCCGCGCTACATCGTAGAGAGTGTTGATAACAATTATCAATTAGTAGGTTTTGCCGATGCGTTTGAAAAGGGGCATGTCTATGCTGTGTTGTACATTCGGTCCAAGCACTCGGAGCATAGAGTTAATATTCGCCTGTTGATTGCCAAGCTAAAGGCGGTTCGCGTAAAAACCCTTTCTATTCCGCGGTTAGAATTATGCGGCGCTTTATTGCTCGCTCGACTTTTAGATTACGCTTTGAAATCTGTTAATGACATTGTAAATATTGATAAAGTGTTCGCTTTTACGGATTCTACCATCGTTTTGTCATGGATTCATACGCCAACCATGATTTCATGGGATGAAGCCGTCTTAAATAGATTTTCGTCATTAACAAAATACAACAAGTTACAACTTGGATTGTGAGATTTATTGTTAACATTCAACATAAGGTAGAAGATCGCAATTTCAGAGTTGTTATTGTCGAATAATTATATTCATCGCTAAATATATGGATAGATAAAGTGCAACAAGTGCATTTTCATAAAGATTTAAACTGAATTCATCATAATTCTTCTCACGAAATTCATCATAATGCTTATCACGTTCGCAAATTAATACTTTCTTTTGTAGATTCGGTTGATTTACTTAGAGTGGGTGGGAGATTGCATCATGTCCCTATCACTTCTAATAGTCAACATTCCATATTTCTATGAAATAAAAGTAATTCGACTAATTTAATTATTGATTCGTATCGTTCGGTTTATTTGCACGCGGGACCTGGGACGTTATTATTAAGTTTACATGTAACAATTTGGATTGTTCCCGCTCGCAACGTCATTTGTTTACGCCTTAGCAAATGCATAATTTGGTTTAAGGCTCGTCCTTTTAATTTACAACTTGTCATGGGCGATTCGCCACAATCTCAATTTCGTGAAGATTGTCCTTTTTTCAATATTGATGTTAATTTAGGTGTCCCCTTTCTTCAATAAAAGAAAGAAAGCGTAGAGGAACAAAAGTGTTAACCACTTATTTGTGTTTATTTATTTGTTTAAGTACCAAAGCAGTACATTTAGAAATAGTATTTGACTTAACGTCCGCAGCATGTTAAGCGTGTTAGATCGCGTTCCTAGCTGAACGGGGATTATGTTCTAGTCTCACTAGTGACAATGGCACAAATTTCGTCGGTGCTAATAAACATCGAACGGCTCACGAACATATATCATCTGCCGTTATTATTACGCGTCAAATCAAGTGGTGTTCTCACCTCCCTTCCGTATCTCATTTTGGAGGCATATAGCTGGGGCGTATCGAGGAATGTCATTTTGATCGTGATCAAGTCGTGCATGTAGTGATAGTTAAAAATGCACACGGAACATTTCGTCGGCCAGTTGTCAAAGTTTATCCGTTACCGGTCTAAGTGTTCATCGACCATGACGAGGATATATGTAGCCTGGTTTCGTCCCATGAATCCGTGATTGTCAATAGTTTATCTACTTTATTTTATTTCTTTTTTGAATAATGTTGTAGTAAATAGATAAAGTAATTAGTTTAATAGTTTTACGTAGTAGTAAAACCAATTTTCATTAATAATCGGAGGTGGCAACGCACATTTTCAAAAAATAGGTGATCGAACTTATTAGATAGAGTTGTGCTAATAATCTATTATCTATATTATTATCCTAGTATGACTTCTGTTGAGTCTTCGATGCGTACATGTTGCAAATAGCATACGAATAAAAATAAATGTTTTCAAACCCGACGACAAGACAGCGATGTGTGTTTTCTGTTTCTAATGAATAACGATGATGTTTTTCCACTAGTTTGACAATAAATTTCAATCAAAGCTATATTCGATAATCGGTTTCTCACTAGTTTGACAATAACCGAAGGGAAGACTCTATTGTAGTTTATTCGAGTTTCAAAGTGAGTTTCCATAGACGTTAAATATCGGTTGCTTACACAAATAATTAATAATTTTGAGATTATCATTTTCGGTTGTTATGATTTAATTTGTTTATTGACAATAATCGAGAATGTGTGAATCATCGACGTTTGGTAGATAAGAGATTTTCATCTCTTCTCGGGGGGGGGAATGTTGGGTCCTAGAATTGACATTTTGTGGATTCCAATGTGATGTTCAATCGTACCCCGTCTTTACCTATTTCCTATACGTCACCTTCCGACCCTGTCCTGCCCTATTGGCATGGCTGTGTAAAATATGTGTTAATCAGCCTGTCACTTGACCCCCACTCTCGGATCGTGTCGTTCGAACGGTCGACACCGGTCCCCATCACTTCATAATTAGCGCCCGGAGAGGGAGGTTCCTCCTTCAAAACCATCGCCCGGACCTGGAAGTCACTTCACAACTATCACCGGAACAGAGAGGTTGGCCGCCATTAGCAGACACACAAACCAGGTGAGCAAGATGACGTAATCCTGTACCATTGTTTCCTCAGATAAATCAAGTCATTTACCAAGTACTACCTCGCTTTACAGTCCACTTAATTCAATACAAATCTTTCTAGAACCGATTCGCGGTCTCGGGATCGAACACAATAAATTTCATCGTTTCACAATCCATTTAATCATTCCAATTTCCTTCCAGAACCGATTCGCGGTTCCTGGATCGAACAAGATCATTTTACGAAAACACTTAACTTTTTCAAAGTACAATTATCACTTAATACTTAAATATCAGTTTTTTTTTTTTTTTTTTTTTACATGAATACCGCACAAGAGTCTCAACTGCTCCCAACCGTCTAGAGCCAGTGAGACTATGGCATCCCCAAATTGGGTATGTTGTGAGGCTGAAGGTAGTGGGGAGGGGAAGGAGATCGGGAAGAGGAAGGTTGGGAAGTACCTGGCTATTCAGATCTGGTCACCAAACACGGCTTAAACCATTTCAAGCAACTTTTCGATTCTGAATGGTGGTCTTTCACCAGGGCGATACTTTAGAGTATCTACCACTCTGGAACGTGCCGCAAATATACTTGTTATTATTTTTATATGAATTAAATGTGTTATGACACATATTAATTAAATAAAAGTTATTGGCGCACGCCGGGTTTGAACCCGCGACCTTTGGATTCGTAGTCGAGCGTCTTACCACTCGACCATGGAGGCCGTCAGTTGAAATGAGATCTGTAAAATTTCCGCTGTCTCAAATTCGCGAGTCTCTAGAAAATGTTAAACAGTATTCCGTATTCTTTAAATCGTTCTAAACTTGTAATTTTACAAGCTAAGCAGTTAATAAACGCTGTTGAAAATTCAAAATAGTCAGTTGTAAACAGTTACCTAAATTAATCCAATCCGGTATCTAGTGCGGAAATATTTGCATATCTAGCGCACTTGTAAAATCCGTGCATTGGTCTCGGTAATAATGGGAAAGGTCTGTTCACGAATTCAATTCGTGCAGTAAATGAAAAAAGGTTTATCAGATTTGAGTAAGGTTCGATTCTACATTCTCTATAACCCTTTGTGGGTGTTATTCAGCGTATTAATTTTTTTGTTATCATGTAACAAGTGCTTTTATTACACTATGCGAGTACTTCATCGAATTTTTTTTCTGATTGAATAATTTCAATATATCAGACAAACATTAAGTAAGTATCGGTTATTACAAAAGAAAATTAGCTGCTGAGGAAAATGATCTTACAGTCTGAAGTTGCGTTGATCTATAAATTCCAATCGAAAAATGCCATGCAAGTTCATGCTTCCAGAGCTCACTGTTGAAGAGTTTTAAATACAGCATTTAAATTAATTGTTTGCTTTTAGGCGGAAAGAAGTTAGATTGGAGTGAATTTCATAAAAGCCGTATTGCCTTTGTGGTTGTATAAATTGAAGGTTGCCAAACATTGTAGAATAATAATAAGTCGTGGTGTTACGAAATTTGCATAACTTTTTGTCGCAACTGGTTTTAGCTTTCAAAATTATTTTCAACAATAGCTATGTTTTTTTTAATATTCATTGAGCTGTCGGAAAATAGGGCACGAAGCCATATTGTTGATTGCTTATTTTTCCACAGTTTAAAATATAATTCAATATTAAAATTGGAATTAGTTTTAAAGCATTAATGTTTATTTAAAATTGAATATTTAAATAATATTAAAAAATCTAAAACACAAATATGAATGATAAACTAAAAAGAAAAATGGTCATGACCATTGTTCTTTGTAGTTTCTGTCTTTTTTCTGTTTCAAATTTGTGTTTTACATTATTTAAATATTTAATGATAAAATGTTTTAAAACTGGGTAGTAAGTTCTAGTTAAAAATTAAAATACATTTGTTTCATAAAATCAGTCACATTTTAAGTCCCGCGAATGTTTATTAATTTATTGGTTTAAGGTACAAATACCATTGAATTCACAAAAGAAATCAATTGCAATAAAACTATTTATGAAGATACTTATCTGATTCTTAATTATTTCAATTTTTTAACACTATTTTAAAACAAAAATATTTAAGAGTAACTGTTTTTTTTTTTAATCTTTGTAATTTTTTTTTTGTGAGCTATTTCAGTGCCGTTGTTAAGCTACTATTAGTGAGTTTTTTACAATATCGCTAAAACCACAATGAACTCATGGCCATTTAAAGAAAAAGTGTATAGTTGAAGGAGCAAACAGTTCCTACCTCTAAACATATCTCAGATTCATTGTGAACTTTTGAAACTCTCGGGAAATTCAGTCCACATCGGGTTAATTCCCATAACTTGTATCCTGTTTGGAATGGAAATGTTTTGCAAGTGGTTACCTTCAGTCTGTTAGTTTATGCTCCACGATGCTGAGTTGACCTGCACTCTATTATTCTAACATAGCACTCGTGGGTATTGGGAAATAATCGGCCATACTAAATTTATTGTTATAGAGTACGAAATAAATGTGAGATATCAGAGACGTATCATATTGATAGACTTTTGGGGAAGTAAACCATGCTGCATTTATTCCTCGTTCTATAGCCAACGTTTATCATTAAGGTAGTTGTGAATTAACGTTCACGGATAGTAAAGGGTAATAATAATAGGATAATTTGTAATGCATACATCATCTTAAGCGTACTCTTCTGACTTTATTATAAGTATTTGATTTACTTGATCGTGCCATGTCTTTCTTGAACGTCTCAAAATTCTTCTACCTTTACGATTTATTCATTAAACTTTTTCACTGTTAATATGATTTGATTTATTATCATTAATAGGTTATTCATATTTTTTACCTTCATCAATTTTTTTTTTAATAAACATATATATTTATTTCATAATGTGCACACATACAATAAGTTAACTTGACTTGTTTAATTATAATTTCCTATTTTTGAAAACGTTTTTATGTTTGAACTTAATCATTTAATGTATTAATGATAAAAAAAACTTAATTCTTTAACTAAAATTATTTTTTTAAAGCTTTAAGCTTCATTGTAATACGAATAGTCAAAAGAATATTAACATTATTAAAAGATATGCAAGAAAAAAAAAGACAAAAAAAAAAAACTCGAACTCAGAACCACTACTTTATTCAGAAGTACAGTTCTACCAACTGAACTACCACAACCAATTCAGCATTGTCATTTTTATCAATCTCATACAACTCAAAAGTCATTTTTACAATATTGGCATTCTTCTATCCTTGCGATATAATCGTGAAAGGTCCCATGTTTGAGTCTCGGTCAAAACTTAATATTTTTCTATTTATCGTTTTCCATTTCATACTATTTCAATATTTGATATATTATTAAAATAATATCAATATTCTTTAATGTAACTATGAAACTTCGGTCGTGACTTTTATTCTTTTTAGTTTCTGACTTTTTTATTTATAGTTACGTTGGAGATTATTGATTTTTTTCTAAAATTAATATTTAAAAAAAAACTTAAAGCTTTAAAGTTTATTCTAATTAAAAGCCTTACTTAGCCAAAGCGCTTTATTGTTATAGGTCTGCCAGGTTTACGTATGAATATAAAAATCTTATTCATTAAAACAAGCGTCCATTTCATTTGTAAAAAACATTTAATTGGAAAATATATATTAATATATTATTTAGAATATCCAAAATCATAAAAATGCTTTCACGTTGATTCGTCTGCCAATCATAAAGCACGTACTTGTGCCATAAATCCGCTTTCTTCCAAATGATAATGTATTACCCCAATCTCGGGGAACTGTCAAAAAAACCTCACCACTTGAGACATAACGGGATAACTTTACTCAAATCAAAGTTTTGTCATTCAATTAAGGGAAAAATAAGAAAAAATATCGTTCTGAATGGTGGGTTATATGCAGAAAGTTTGAGGATGCAGCAGAACGATGATATCAAATTCGCGTTGTGTGTCAATCATCGTTGGGACTGATAGTTTTGAAGAAAAAACTGTTAGAATAGATATCGCATCTAGAGTTGACACGAATACAGTACTTACACAAATACAATTTATTTATATACTTACGGACTATTGTCTAATTACAAAAAAAAATACATAAAAATATACATTAGAAAGAACATTCAAGTCAAAGCCAAGGTCAAGGACTAGTACCAAAAATTTCAAGACCATGGCATGAGTTAACAAGTCTCGACATTCTGGACAGTGGATAATGACACCCATAATCAGTAGAGTGATGATTGAGCAACAGCAATTCATTGGATCTGAGTCTACGGCAAGGAATATTGAAATGGATGAATTGCAATGCTAGCAAACCGCATATTTTAAACTTGCAATTCGACTTCAGAAAAAAAACTTCAGTGAAATCGAGAGAAAATGATTTTTAACGTAAGAAAAATAACACTCTCTAAACTTTTTTTAAAACTGTAAAAACCTTTCAAATTAGATCATAGTGCACACTTATTGTCCCTTTCTCGCTAATAACAATAAGTAGGCATGAGCAAGATAAAAAGGCTGTTTTCTAGAGACGTTTTCCAAGGACATCACAGTTGGAAGTGTATAGATATGCATCAATATACACAACATTATGTGTGCATTGTTCGCGGTTCCGGTAAACGCTAAAATGGCAAAAGTAATGATACAAGCTTACAGTTGATTTTTTTTATCGAATTCAATTAATTAATTAGAGAAAACTGAACAAGCTCTTGTTTAGATTTATTCAATTGGAATATAATAATAATAAAAAATAACCAGCGTGAGCTTTGGCATCATTAAGTTTGCAGAAATTTTCATCTGGAATAATTTGATGGACTGCTTTCAGCTTGCAGGGTCATTTCCATAGTGAGCTAGAGGGTATTCATATATGCTTTTAAGGAGCTAGATGTCCTAAACTTGATACAACTTTACTCTTAAAATATCCTATTGCACCAATTTAATAATGTCCATATGTTTGAAGAAAGGAAAAATTTCTAGAACCTTAAGGCAGTCACACATAAAATTATTTAATATCCTGGCCTATAAAGCCGCTTACGGACATAAAGTTTTAAGTACAACGCCACTAAGCAATTCAATTCTCTGCCCAGCACCATCAGAAACATACAAACCAAAAGCTCCTTTAAAAGCAATATCATTACTCACCTTATAAACCAAGTTTAATTTAGTTCTTAATATGTAGATTCTATATCATCAAATTTGTCATTTACTTTTATTATTTTTATTTTTATTATGAATGTACTATATTTTCGATATCAACATGTTACCATGTAAATAATTTAAAAAAAAACACTTTTGCAAATTACCATCCCAACACAGGCTTATGCTTAGCGTGATGGGCAATTAACCAACAAACAAAAATGTATGTTCAAGTAAAATAATAAATAAATAAAAACGAATACATTCAACTACTGTTAATATGTCTTAACTTTTAGGTCGACACAACTATTTTCATATCATTTTCATTTCTTCACGTTAGTTTCTTTATGATCAATGGAGAATTGAAATATCTTATTATCTGTTAAAAAAATTAAATGAGAGACTTTTTTACCTGTGTTGTATTTGTCAAAATTTGAAACACACAATGTGACACGAAAAATGACTTTGAATTACTTGTTTATTATAATAAACCTAAATTATGTAAAACCTTAAAATAATATATTAAACCAAGGGACCTTTTTCAACCAAAACCAGTTTTTTCATCCTCTTTCCAAGTTAAATGCGGACAGAGGAGAGAACATTTTCGGGTATTTTCACAAATACGACAAAAGAAAAATAAATAAAACAAGGAAAATAATCAGTTATTTGTCTCTCATGGCTAATTAAACTCAACCCATCAAATATTATACTGAACAAGTTGCTAACAATGCTTTCCCGGCTTCGCCAGGGAAATGGGCCTCAAGGTCAAATAACATTTTTTCCATCATAAAGAGCCGTGTTTTCCGTATTTTATTTCCAAAACAGAAACAAAATATTATTTAGAGAAATGAACAAATAACTTAGCATAAGACCACGTATATTATTATATTTTTTATGACCGACCGGTTTCGCTTCAACTAAACATCATCGTGGTACAAAATTAAACTAAACAAAAAACACAAAGTGTGCGGATATATTTATACATACTGAGGAGAAAGAAAAAAATAAATAAAATTTGTTTCATTGTTTTCTCATAGTTCTGTTGTTATATATTATATTTTGTTCTCCCTTTGTATGTATATATAACCGCATACTTATACTATTTTTTGTTAAGTTTAATTTTTTACCCTGATGATGCTTGTTCTAAACGAAACCGGTCGGTCATAAATTATAAAATAATATTCTTTAAAAATGTCAAACCACAAAGTGATTGCTTTCTACGAAAATACGAAATATTATTATGCTAATATATTGACTATAAGCTACAAACATCTGCGATACGTTAAAAGTAGATACTCTCAGTATCGGTTACTTGAAATGGTTTTAGCCGTGTTTGGTGGTCAGATCTAAATAGCCAGGTACTTCTCAACCTTCCTCTTCTTTTTCTTCATCTCTTTCCCACTATCTTCAACCTCACCATACATTGTAACAACTAGAGAAGTCTTACAGGCTTCGAACAGTTAAGAGAAAATTAATTAAAAACTGAATCAAATACTTGAAACGACTCATATCAAGACTCAAAAAAACACAAGAGTAATGTATTAGACAATGCATGAATGTGAATGAATCACGAAGTGTGTGACGAGATATATAGATGTGTAGCAGTTCACCTTCTCTGTCTTTCCCTCCAGAGACATTGTATGATAGTTAGTTGATTTCGTTCTTAATTTATGAATGAGTTTATTATACAATTTATCTGTCATACGGCAAAAAATATTTGAAATTAATTTGTAATTGAGGCGCACAGTTCACTAACGCTGTACGCGAACTTTTTTTACTTTAAACCATCAGAAGTTTGAAGTTTTAATTGAAAAACCTCACGTGCTCTTCTGTGATGTTGACGTCGAAACTTTTCACTTTTTATTCTAGGGATGCCTTAAAAAAATGTCGCGTTCGATTTCCATCATTTTTTTTGTATGTAGAACTACGTGTGATGTAACTAACTAACTAACTAACCATTACACCGTTTCCTCTCAAAGGTAGGTGGTATAGAGGACGAACTGCCATATAACTCTATCTTGGCACGCACTCCTTGCATAATTCACATTCATACATCGTATTATATATACTCTTCTGTTATTCTTTACTTGATCGTGCCATGTCTTCCTCGGGCGTCCTCGACTTCTTCTTCCTTTCTTATTTCGCATAATATATTATTTTCATACTCCTTTTGCTCTACACGCTTTCCATTCGCTCTACATGCCTAAACCATCTAAGCGTCCCTTTATTGATCCTATTCATTACGCTCACACCAGTCTTGCATTCTTTCCGGATATCCACATTTTTAAAACGGTCATACATGGTTTTACTGCACATACGTCTCAGGGATCTCATTTCCACATCATTCGGTCAACTTTCATCCTTCCTCTGCCAGTTCCATGCCTCACTGCCATAAATCAGGGTTGATAAAAGCACTCCAATGTAGACTGCTAGCTTCGCTTCTTTGGACAATTTCTTATTTGCGCCAATAGCGTTCAGTCCTTCATTAATGGAGTGTCCTGCATTCACCCTTCTTTCAATATCCTTATCAGCTTTTCCATAAAACGTACACCTACGTGATGTAACGTTTGATATAACAATGTGTTCTTCATAATCATGGCTTTATTTCCTAGCCATTCTTTTCCAGCTTTTTAACTTTTCCATCTTGCTGAAATCTATCCCTTTTTTTTAAGAAACACTAACTTTCCCGGGTTACGAACTACCTGACGATATTTGAATTCCTGCTACACCCATAGTTTAAGCGTAAAATATTGTCTGTGCAACGATGGAGAACTTAGCTAACAAAATAATTAAATCCACGACGGGTGAAACCCGACGCATTTGTCTACTCGACTACTAATCGGTCTCAATCCTATCCCACGCAGCCACTTTATCTCTTTTTCGTTCTGCCTGGGGTTCACCTTCAACTAGGCGCCCGCTGGTTGATTTTTAGAGTTCTGTAATCTGACATTCTTTACACATATCCGATGCATTGCAGTCTTTAAAGCGTACAAAGTCTTACGATTGTTTCAAGCTCAATTTTTCCAAAGAAGGTTGACTATCATCGAGGTAGTGCACACCCTGCAATCTGTAGCAGTAGGTTTTGAAACCACGAAGTACAATTCTTTTCTCCACTACGTATTTCCGAGAACTATCAAATAAATTACTAAGTAATTAATTAATAAGAACAGTAAAATAAATTTCATCACGTTTTGTGATGCAAACAAGACATCAAAGTTATCTTGCTTTTTTATCTGGAATAATATCACAAAATTTTGACCAATCAATGAAAATGTTTTTATTCGTAAAAAGCATTACACTTTGTGGCTTGCCATGTTTATAAATAAAACAGATTATCTTTGTTCAAAACCACTTTATTTTCAATATTTTGTCAACTGGTTTCGGAAGCGCCTTTCCATCCCCAGGATAATATTAAAATTGTAAGGGTGCTTCCCGAAACCGGTCGACAAAATATTGAAAATAAAGTGGTTTAAAACAAAGTTTATATGTTTTATTTATGAAAATATTTTTAACTGGTAATATTTTTGGCTTAAGGTTTTTGAGGATACGATTAAAAATCCACATTTCAAATAATAATAATAACAGTGAACTTATATAGCGCAGTTTTGTGATATTTCACCTCAAGTGCACTTCATACTAAACTAAATAAGACCAAATATCAAGGAGAAAATAATATATTGTACTCGTATATATATTATGTATATAAAATAAAAACTTTTAAAAATCATTATCGTTATCATAAGTCATGAGAGAAAAGGGTTCAGATATGAATAAAACAGTACATGCGTACACCAACAGATTTAAAAAAAAAACAATTTACTAGAAACCATGGGATTAAAATTCCAGATTAAATAGCGTTTGAATTAAAATCAACGAATTTTTTAAATAAAGGAAATTATTAGGTTTTTTAAATTTTATTTAAACAATAATTATTATTATTATTTTAATTTTTTTTTAATTAATTTCTAGTTAAAAGCTCTGCTATGTAATTATTTTTACGCGTGACAGCTGTTTCGCCTTCTGAAGGCATTGTCAAACAGTTTGATAATGCCCTCAGAAGGCGTAAAAATAATTACATCGCAGAGCTTTTTAACTAAAAATTGTTTAAAAAAAAAAAAAATTAAAATAATTATTGTTTAAATAAAATTAAAAAACCTAAAAATTAAAATGGAGCTCTACAAAATAATCTTTAAAACCATAAATAAAAGGAAATTATTTTGTGGACAGTTAAAATGTTGGTACTCAAAAATATTAATATTCAAGTATTATAAGTAGACGATTCTAAAAATGCAAACAGTGTAAATATAACAAGTAACAAAAGAACAATAAATATTTAATGACAATAAGTATATGGTTTTCCGTAGGCAGTAAGGACACTCAGTTGTAAGGATACAAGTTAGGGGAAAACCGAAACTAAGCAATAATTCATCCGTGTCAATACTCCATTTAGTTATTACGCAGTATTCTATGTCATACAGACAAATTTAACATAACAAACAACCATTTGATTTTTTATTCCAATTTTTGATCACGTTTAAAAAAGATTTGCTTCTTGTAACCCTTTTATTTGTCCAAAGAAAATTTTTGGCAAAAAAAAGTTTTTTTTTTGAAAGACAAAAATACTTTCAGTCAGTTTATGGTATATCTCGATATCCCTAAGGCTTCGAAGTAGGCATCGCTACAAATAATAATACTGTCACGCTTTCTTCGCAAATCTTTATCCTTCGATACCCCGCCAGCTCGTAATAACTGCGCAAAGAAACTACCCCTCCAAAGTTTCTCTAATACACTCGTGCCTGTTACCTCTTATCCGATCTCTAGACTTAACGGGTACAACGGGGTGCAAAAGCTTTTGAGGTTTTTCTGTATCGAATTTTTATGTGCTACTTATAATTTCAATATGGTTTAATTTTGTGGATGAATACTTCTGTACTTGTTGCTTCATTTTGAACGTATAAGCACAAGTATTGTTTTTTTTTTTTTTTATAACTGAATACCGAACAAAGAGTCCCAACTGCTCCCAACCGTCTAGAGCCAGTAAGACTATGGCATCCCCAACTGGGGTATTTTGTGAGGCTGAAGGTAGTAGGGAGAAGAAAGAGATTAGGAAGAGGAAGGTAGAAAAGTATCAGACTATTCAGATCTGGTCACCAAACACGGCTAAAGCCATTTCAAGCAACGTTTCGATTCTGAATGGTGGTCTTTCACCAGGGCGTTACTTAGAGTATCTACCGCTTTGGAACGTGCCGCAAATATACAATATATTATTTAATATGAATTAAATGTGTTATGACACATATTAATTAAATTAAAGTTAATTGCGCTCGCCGGGTTTGAAGCCGTGACCTTTGGATTCGTAGTCGAGCGTCTTACCACTCGGCCATTGAGGCGAGCAGAGCATCCCTTGCTGTAGTGCGAATAGAAGACCAACGGTCTTTATCCATGCATGATATGACTGTATCCGTGTTTGGTGACCAGATTTGAATAGCCAGGTACTTTACGACCTTCTTCTTCTACATTTCCTTCCCCTCTTGGGAAGGCGTTACGAAGTAGCATAATAGCAAAAAACCGACAGGTCATTTTAAAGCCTAGCTGTTGAACACAATAACGAGTTCATGCCTTCCTGCTGTAAGGTCAGCTTGGTTAAAATAATTATTCTTATACGAAATTGCATGGAAATTATGGCGAGAAAGAGGTGTTTGATTATATGATGAAATTGAACAAAAATTGAAAATAGCATCGTTAAAAAAAAGCGTTGGAAAGACTTGGATTTAATTTGAATTTATTGACTCACCTTCTTTGTTGCAACTCATCCAGAATAACATTCTTTGCCGCAGACTTAGAAACAATGAATTGCTGTTCCTCAATCATCACTGTACTAATTATCGGGATCATTCTCCACGGTCCAGAATGTCGAGACTTGTTAACTCAAGCAATGAAAAACTCTTGAAATTTTTGGTACCAGTCTAAATGATTTTTGTCATTCTTTATGACTCTACCAAAACCTTGTTCAGGCTTTTACTTGGAATGTTCTTTCAATAGTAAAATATGTTTTGTCCAATTTTTGTCATTGCTTCTTTATAATATTATGTTTGTGATGTTCTTTTTCTGTCATTCTTTTTCCCATTTCGTTTTATTATTTTTTATTACTGGACAATGGTCCATTAGTATTTAAATAAATCACATCTTAAACGAATGCAATTTTGAATGCATAAGTTTTTTGCATTTACTCTGCACAGGAAGCCCTGAGCATTTAAAAAAAAATTGAATTGAACTTCAATCCAAAAAACTTGATGCAGAATTTAAAAATAAAGTTTTGTTTATACTAGTATGTGGTTATATGAGGCTTATTTTTAAATACCCAGGACAGCAAGGTTGATTAATGTAGACGTTCTTTATCAAATAGCCGAAAAATACTAAACTCTACGAGATTTTAAATGAAGAAAACAAAAATATCTGCGTCAGGTCAAGAAACAAATAAATATTCTGGTAATCAAGAAAACTAGTTTAGTCTTGATACACACACGTCAAAAGGGACATAGTGAGTTAATCGGGAAGTAGCGCAATCGGAATAAAATGTCAAACTTTTTTACGTATGAGCGAAAATTAACAGTATTGTTTTTGCACACATTAGTGCCCCACACGGCGATCTAACGAATCATGTACAGAAGACGGCTTAGTGTACTAATACAATCAGATGCTTGATAAAATAGGTGGTAGAAAAAGACGCCACACCTCAAGGCTTCGAAACTTACGTGACAGGTACAAGTGTAATTTAGAGCAGCCTTAACGGTGAAGATTGACCTGATGAAAGCCAATCTCCGATAAGATCGATAGGACAGAGTACCTGAAAAATAACAGCAAAAACAACTTCCAGAAATTTCAGACACATTTCGAAAATAAGAAGTAAGCTTCTCAAATATTTACATTTTCCTTACATGAAATATAATTGTACTACAGGCCGAATGCCTTACTTTATTGGCCTTTCATGAAATTTGTTTTAGTGGTGAGTTACATTGGTAAACCATTGAAAGCATAACTGACTAACCATCACGCCGTTTCCCCGCAGGCGTAGGCAGAGAGGACGGAAGGCCATATAACTCTCTCTTGGCACACACTCCTTGCTTCATTCACATTCATACATCGTCTTATACACACTCTTCTGTTATTCTGAATCTTTATATGACCCGACTCAAGTTTTTGATTTGAAAGCATCACATCGTGAAAATCACCGACCCTTGAAATTAATCAACAATAATAGACTAACTAACTAACCATCACGCCGTTTCCCTGCAGGGGTAGGCAGAGAGGACGGACCGCCATATGACTTTGTCTTGGCACACACTCCTTGCTTCATTTACATTCATACATCGTCTCATACGTACTCTTCTGTTATTCTGACTCTTCACATGACCCGATTCAAGTTTTTGATTTACTTGATCGTGCCATGTCTTTCTCGGGCGTCCTCGACTTCTTTTTCCATTCACTTTCGCATCATACATTCTTTTCACACTCCTTTTTTCGTTCATTCGCTCTACGTGCCCAAACCATCAGCCTTGCATTCTTTCCGGATATCCACATTTTTAATACGATCATACATGGTTTTAACGCACATACGTCTCAAAGATCTCATTTCCACAGCATTCAGTCTACTTTCATCCTTCCTCTGCCAGTTCCATGCCTCACTGCCATACATCAGGGTTGGTATAAGTTCTCCATTGTGGACTGCTAGCTTCGCTTCTTTGGACATTTTCTTATTTGCGCCAACAGCGTTCAGTCCTCCAGTAATGGAGTTTCCTGCATTCACCCTTCTTTCAATATCCTTATCAGCCTTTCCGTCTCTCGTAAACATACTTCCTAAATACACAAACTCATCCACTTCCTCCAAGTATTCATCATTCACAACTGTATTGCACGCTGTTCTCGTACTCTCTCTTTCAAACACCATGACTTTGGACTTACTTACATTCGTCATCAACTCATTTTGCATACATACTTGGCTCATCCTAGACACGAATAACTGTGCGACAACAATAATAGACATTGTATCAAATCACATAACTATAACCTTTTAGTTATCTAACTCAACCCATTCGGTCCTTTCCCGTCGGCATCCATATTGGCGTAATATTTTTGTTCAAATGTTTTCATCTGTGTTCTATTATTCTCTATTGCTCAATACTCCTTGCTTCCGCTATCCGATCTTTAAGGTACCTACTCCAATAGTATATCCATTGAAGTTTTATAATACCAAAAGGTAAAGTTCATAAAATAAGTTTAGGTCACGCACTCTAACTTAGAATAAACCCAACTCGAACCATGACTCCGGAAAATCTATAAATTTAATACAGGGCATCGGTAGACGAGACAAGAATATATTTTTTCGTTGTTGGTAAAACAGAGCTCACCTGCAAGAACAAATAACTGTAAAATTGAGTTTAAGCGAGTTTCAGTCAGGTGTTCCAAAGTGCTAGGTTTGCAACAGAACGTCGCGGGCTCATTTCCGAAACAAACTCAAGTTATTCATTAGGGTTATTACCAGGTGCAAATGTACTATATGTATTTTTAATCTTATCAAATGTGAAAAAACACCTGCATATATTTATTTTTTCCACTGCCGTAGTTCGAACCTGCAACATTATTTTTAGTTTATTTTTTTTATTATTATTGATTAAATCAGTCAATAGTTTTCATCAATTAAAAGTTATTATGACAGCCTTCGTGGTCGAGTAGTGATAATCCCCGACTACGAATTCAGAGGTAGCAGATTAAAATCCGGGAGGGGCGAAATAAATTTTATTCAATTTATTTGTGATATTTCACATTTGATTATTTCAAAATAATAAGCATTGTATTTGCGGCACGTTCCAGAGTGGAAGATACTCTCAGTATCGCCCTGGTAAAAGACCACTTTTTGAGATTGAAATAGCTTTGGCCTTGTTTTGTTTCAAAATCAGAATAGCCAGGTACTTTCCAACCTTCCTCTTCCCCGTCTCTTTCCACTCCCCTCCACCTTCAACTTCAAAACATACCGCAATTGAGGATACCATAGGTCTACTGATTCCAGACATTTTGGAGCGATTGGGACTCTTTTGCGGTATTCACAGAAAAAAAAGGAAATTAATAAAACATCCTGTATTAATAAAATGACGAACAAAAATAAATCAATAAAATTTCTAACTTAGAAATAGCTAGCGAAAGTAAATAGTTAGGGGCTTCCGATGCTAACTCTCGATTGATTGGTGATATTATTTCTTAGACATTCAGTCGCTTTGCGGTAATAATACGTACTTCTGTTTATTACACACGAATTGCTTTTTATTAGAGCTTTACGAAATGTGAACGTGTGTACTACATAATAATAAGATTATATTCTATAATGAAGCATGTTATACTATTTGTATTTGATGATGTATTCGTTATTTTCGTTTTTAAAAGCTTTAAGCCTGATTCACACCAACGTCCGGTTCCGCTCAGTGCCGATATTGTTCCGCAAGAAAACTTATTGATATGGTATGAATATCAATCAAGGAGTATGTGCCAAGACAAATTTGTGTGGCAGTATATCCTTCTGCCCACCCTTGTGATATTTAACTACTTATTTAGTTAAATAATTATTTTTGAAGTGTAAAAATACTAACATCGCAGATTTTTTTATCAAAAACCATTTTTTATCACCAAATAATATTTTTATTAATTATTAATTATTAAAAATATTATTTAGTGATAAAAAATGGTTTAAAAAATAAAAAAAATCTGCGTTGTAAGTATTTTTACACTTCAAAATAATTATTTAACTAAATAAGTAGTTAAATATCACAAGGGTGGGCAGAAGGATATACTGCCACACAACTTTGTCTTGGCACATACTCCTTGATTGATATTCATACCATATCAATAAGTTTTCTTGCGGAACAATATCGGCACTGAGCGGAACCGGACGTTGGTGATTATGAAACGTTCCCTTTAAAAAAAACACGAATTTTATAAAACTTTTAAAACTCGTGTATTACATTTCCAAAATGTATGGTTTACGCTGAAAATTGTTTCGCATTTAAATTCTACTTTTATTAGTGAAAATTAAAAAAAAAATTGTAACCACTTAGTAACTAGCTAACCATCATGCCGTTTCCTCGCTGGGGTAGTCAGAGAGGACGGACCTCCAAACAACTCTGTTTTGGCACACACTCTTCGCCTCATTCACATTCATACATCGTCCCATACATACTTTTCTGTTATTCTGACTCTTTACATGACATAATTCAAGGATTCACTTGATGGTGCCATGTCTTTCTCGGACACTCCCGACTTCTTCTTCCATTGACTTTCACATCATATGTTCTTTCCACACTCCTTTTTTTTCGATCATTTACTTTACATGCCCAAACCATCTAAGCTTCCGTTTCTTGATCCTATTCATTACGCCTACATCAGCTTTGCATTCTTTCTAGATATCCACATTTTTAAAACGGTCGTACATGGTTTTATCGCACATGCGTCTCAGGGATCTCATTTCCACAGCATTCAGTCTACTTTCATCCTTCCTCTGGTAGTTCCATGCATCACTGCCATACATCAGAGTTGGTATAAGCACTCCATTGTGAACTGCTAGCTTCGCTTCACTTAGTAGACGTCATTAATGAGACTTTAAGTGAGTTAGTTGGGATGTGTGAAAAAATAACATATATACCATGTTTATTTTCATTTCACCTGTTGACAAACTATTTTTTTGTAGTTTAACAGGATGATAATTTTTTCGAAGAACAATAAAAAAAATTAAAACTTTAAAATTGGTGGAAACCCGTGAAAATCACTTAATTTAACTTATCCCATTAAAAGTACGGAAAATGTCTTCTTAAACACATTATAGGTAGGTACTTTATTAGGTAGGTACTTCGCGATGTTATGTTTAGTCAACATCAGTTCCAAATTTAAACAGTTCACACTCGTACGTACTCACAAAGGAAATAGTTAATAGTTTACGCTCAGCGTATTAACGGGCGCTAGAGGCAGGCCTCAGCAATGCAGTTCCCGGAGCGGGCTGCTTTGATTGCCTACATTAAATAAATCCTGGTTGCCACACGTCAAAATAATCAAATAATTAATCATTTTTAATAATAAATTATTTTGCTAGCACAAAAAAATACTCACAGTGTTAATGTAAATTCTTAGAATTTTTCGAAATGGTTTCCTCACACTAAATTTAAGACTCCAATTTTCCCCAAAAAATATTTTCATTAAAAACGTAACTTAATTCATTCCCTGTTTTTCGGGAATCAAATTATCCCTTCTAATCGCATGTGATTTCCGGGAACGCTCTCACTAATTGAACCATCAGAGCAAATTAGGTCATATAAGGTTCAATTGATCGGACCACACATGCAGTCGGAAAGTTGAATTGATTAGGGCATTAATCTCAGAGCACAGACGTCCGCATAACTCTTAACTGGTAACTGTGGGTAGAGCCATTCCGACTATGAATGTATTCGTGCAAATTTTGTTGAACGTTTATGAACAGTTGTCAAACCGCAACCATTATCAAACTAATATCTGAATTGAGAGCTTTGGAAAGTTAATTCTACAAATTCACGTAAAGATAAAATTAAAAGGAATCGTTAAGTGATGTCTTTGCAAAAGATTTAAAAATTATCCAGAAAATTTTTTGGTTCCTTAGATACATATCTAGCAAGTGAAAATGAGGTGTGTCATAAAATAAAATAATGTGCGATTATTTTTGGAAAAAGGACATATGACATGATAACAAGCAAAAAACGAAATTCCTAAATTTTGTTTTAACCCTCCTGAAAACCTGCGTTGAGACCCATTCCGTTCTTTCTTTCGTAGATATATAAATTAAATTTCTTTTATTTTTTAAATTGAATTATCTTCTGCACTAATGCACTTTGTGTTAATTTATTATGTAAAAGCCCATGAAGGCGTTAATAAATAAATAAATATGTGTCATAACACATTTGATTCTTATAAAAATAATAAAAAAAGTATATTTGCGGCACGTTCCAGAGTGGTAGATACTCTGTATCACCCTGGTGAAAGACCACCATTCAGAATCGAAACGTTGCTTGAAATGGCTTTAGCCGTGTTTGGTGACCAGATTTGAATAGCCAGGTACTTCCCAACCTTTCTCTTCCCAATCTCCTTCCCCTCCCCACTACTTTCAGCCTCACAACATACCCTATTTGGGGATGCCATAGTCTCACTGGTTCTAGACGGTTGGGAGCAGTTGAGACTCTTGTGCGGTATTCATATTTAAAAAAAAAAAAAATTTTTTTTAAATGGTGAAATTTACTTTATCGTAACCAGATTTGACACAAACTCACTATTCACAAAGATGCATTGCTTGCATACAGCATGTATCAAACTTATTTTTCGACTTAAATAAAATTCCAGCGAAATTTAAAAAAAAACGTTTAATTGCATGAAAAAAAAATTACAGAGTTTTTACAAGCTTTTCGATTTTTTTTAAACACAAAAAAATGCATTAACTTGTTATTTTACAAGAAGAAGAAGTAAGCAAGACAAAATGATGTTTTTCACTGACAAGGACATCGCTATTAAAATTGTATAGGTACGTACATTTACACCAATAAACTCAAAACAAAGTAAGTGTTTTTTACTCTAATTGCAAATTAATACATATATACTATTATTTTGTACACGTAGACATTAAGCAATTAATTTTTTTAAACTTTCGCTTTGTATATTCCTGCCACAACAATTTTAGTTCACCTTGGATTTTCTCCTTCTTTATAAATCACTTGAAATGAATAAACACCCATCAATAGTTATTATTACCGAGGCATAGTTTACAAGTTGAACAGTTCGACTAAATAATAATAATCGTCTTTATTACTAATCGAGCACTTAACTTAACAATGGAGGAATTTGAAATGGCGTGACAGAAAATTTAATAGGACTCCGCCATTGTTACTCTGGGAGTAATGGAAGCCATGGAAAGGGAACTTCCGGAGTATAGATCTGGGCAAGATGCAGGAGAGATTTCAAAATAATATTCACTTTTATCCATCGATGAAGTATGTCTAGACTTGTCGTATTACTCTTAAAAATGAGGCCAACTTTATAACGGTACCAGTGACAATGGTTTTCGAAAACAATTTAAAAAAAAAACGAATTTTATCCGAGTCAAAAGATTGCACAAAGCACTTCTACCTTTTTAATCTCTTTTTGGTCTACTTTTCACAGAGCCAACTTGTCTCCCAGCAGTTTCCATCAAAATAATGGCTTAAAATTTATGAAGGTCAACATACACAGTCAGGCTGATGGCAGTGAGGCATGAAACTGGTAAAGGAAGAATTATGAAAGTAGATTGAAAGCTGTATAAATGAGATCCTTGAGGCATATGTCCAGTAAAACCATGTTCATGGTGTTGAACATGTGGATATCCTAAAATAATGCAAGGCTGATGCAAGCGTAGTGATTAGGATCAAGAAAGGGACATGTAGAGCGGATGAACGAAAAAGGAGTGTGAAAAGAATATATGACGTGAAAATGAATGAAAGAAGAAGTCGGAGATGCCCGAAGAAGACATGGCACGATCAAATGAATCAAATACTTGAGTCGGGCCATCTCAGAAGAGTATGTATGAGACGGTATGTGAATGTGAATGAAGCAAGAAATGTGTTCCGAGACAGAGTTATATGGCGGTTCATTATCTCTACTTTCCTTAGCAGAAAAACGACGTGATAGTTAGTTATTTTTAGTTAGTTTTTCATACACAAAATTAAAGCAGTTATAAATGTTTTTTATACGGTTTCGAAAAACTTAAAAAGGGAGTTAGCTGTGTTATGAAATTACTAATAAGTAGATTTATTTCTTATATTAAAGTCGTATTAAAAGTCTGATCTAGTATTTCATAGTATCGGTTGCTAGGGAAAAGAAAAACTAAATTGATAAACTAAGATTATTAATAATTCTACCTACTTAAAATAATTCTCGTGGCTACCGGGCGGAGACGTTGCGCTTTCCGCATCTATAGTGCAGATGGGCAGAGAAAGGAGTATTTATGAGACAAAGTTTGAGAGAGAGAGTTTTGCAGCGGTCCATGATCTTTGTTTTTTTTATATGAATATCGCACAAGAGTCTCAACTGCTCCCAACAGTCTAGAGGCAATGAGACTATGGCATCCCTAAATAGGGTATGTTATAAGACTGGAGAAATTGGAGAAGGGAAAAATATAGGGAAGAGGAAGGTTGGGAAGTACCTGGCTATTTAGATCTGGCCACCAAACACGGCTAAAGCCATTTCAAGCAACGTTTCGATGCTGAATGAAAACCAGCGCGATACTTAGAGTATCTACCACTCTGCAACATGCCCCAAATATTCTTCTTTTTTTAAAAATTAAATGTGTTATGATACATATTTATTAAATAAAAGTTATTGGCGCACGCCGGGTTTGAACCCGCGACCTTTGGATTCGTAGTCGAGCGTCTTACCACTCGACCATGGAGGCCGTCAAAATATGAATACTCTAGGAAAGAATTTTTCGGTAAAGATTTTTTCATATCGTCACCGGAAAGGTAAAAGGGCTTAAGCGCCAAATAGGAAAATTTACACCAGAGCACTTTAAAGGTTTTGTAGGTTTTGCAATTAAAATTCATGAGTCTTCAGTTCCTGGTTGGATTTTGAAAAAAAGAGTTAACGCCGGTAACTAAATGCTCTCACTGAGTTACCTTTAGCGACAAAAAGCTAAAAAAAAGGTTTCTCTCAAATAGTAAATACATTTTTGATGGCTGAAGGGCCACAAAAGTTTTCAAAATCAAACGAGAGTCAGAGCATTAGATGCAGATTTTTTTGTTGATCAAAACTGCATATTTAAATCATCTTTTAAGTGTCGCTTAAGCCCTTTTTTCTTTCCAGCGACTATATAATATTCATTCTCCAACTGAGTAAGTAGGCATTAAAACAAAAAGATCATAAAATACCTGAGTATAATTCTATAATATGTAGATGGTTTCAGAATTGACTCATGTAACACAGCCTCTCTAGTTTCAAGACCGATGGGAAATGCTGTGTGAAGTTTAACCCTAGTTATAGATTAAATCATACTTCTAGCTAACTGTTAACTGCTGTTAACGAATAAAGTTATTCGAATACGTAAGCGTGATCGATTTTCAAATGGCTGGGCAAAAACACTTCAATGGGCCTTGCGACGTAACAAATGAACCCTCATCGAAAATGGTGTAAAGTTACCATGTAATTATTAATCAATTACATGGTAACTTTACACCATTTAACCTTTCCATCAACATAACACTGTTTTTCATTGTTGATGTAAAAATGGTACAAAATAATTCGTTTAAAAAAGCCTTAAAATCCGTTTAAGTATGGAAAAAATGCTTTACATTGACTACAAACACCTGTATATAGCTCTCCAAGCATTATTTTCCACTCCAACACTTAGTAATTACACATTTACAAAATACCGTAATGTGTTTGTTTGAAGATAATATCATTTGTGAAGAAAAATTTATTATTTTAGGCCAAAGAGGTAAATGATATGTTTGATACTAACCGCCAAGTCGATAATTAAGATAACCATATTTATCATTAATTAAAGTTACCTTTTTTCGTGTTTTCCCCCCATACCTCTTATCTATCCCCTCTTCTTCTATTTTTTTCCAATTCAACAATAAATCAATCAGATGATTCAATAAAAAATCTTTATTGCTTCTGTGGTTTGTTTAAAATTTGTATTGACAAAAGGAGGAGCTTTTCCAAAACAGATTGATAGTTAAATAAATGTAGTGATTTAAACAACTTTTTACTTAAGCATCTCTTTTTTCAACATTCTCACTGCTCGTACATCGATCATTCATTAGATTTGAATCTTCTCATTATTAATCCGTTCGTACACAGTTTAACCACACCCACGCCCTAGGGATTTCCTTTTTACTGTATTAAATCTGCTTTTATCCGTCCTCTACCAGTTCGTTGCCTTGTCATTGAACATCAGGATTGGTATTAGAACTCCATTAGGTATGGACGTCCAGCCTCATATTCCTTAACAACTTTCATGAACAGAATACAAAAATCTCACCATTAATAACACAGCTGAAAAAATATCTTCATTATTTAACTTAAGGAATAAATACTTAATCATGGAATTGAGAAGGAGGTATAATTATGTTCACTGACTAGGTGATGTGATATTTACTATAAAGGATCGGTTACATGTTAGCGGAAGCAAATACAAAACATAACATAACTTTTTTCATGAATGATAAAAATATATCAGCATTTTTTCCTTCGAGTTTCATGAGTAATAACCTCTAGGAGTTTGTAGTGTAACCTTGAAACATGTTGTATATTCAATCCAAAGATTGATGGATCTAATTAAAACATCAAGTTTCGAAGGTTACAGTAGCCCATCTAGTTAGAGCCATATCCAAAAGTCTATGTAATAAAAACGTCGCACTTTTTAACGTCTTGCTTGTATAAACCCTAGTTTTTTATTACTTTCTTACATTACCTTGTTTTTTGGGAGTCGCTTCATGATTGAAGTAATGTTTTCTTTACCCTATGAAGTTTCACTTGATGGAAAGTCGTGGCACAATAAGGAACCTGGTTCTCTCGGCTAAAAGTGATTAAAACAACTTTAAGTGTCGGTTTTTTAACACGGTTTGTTTTTATACTGAACCGTAATATTATTTTAAATGACTATAAAAGTTTGAAATTTTCCAAATTAGAACGGTGTTTTTTATTTATTTTTAAGTAGACATCTGAGTGGCGTATTTTTTTACGCCAGTCACGTATTTACATAAGCCTTTAAACCTTTATTTTAATCAGTTAAAATGCTTTGTGAATTTAAAAAAAGGGTTTGCATGAAAAATATTGTCAAATGTTTTTGTCGAATCATGTCAAAATCGGAATAACAAAATTTTAAGTACGAGACAAATTATGATTGTGAGTGAAGCAATTTGAATTTCAGAGAGTTTTGTGGCATGCTAGTATGAGCTGAATGCAGTAGGAATGGGAATGAATGTTTTTACTAAAATTAAGAAAGGAACGTGTAGATGTCCTAAACAAAGAACGAATGTAAGAAAGAGTGTCAGGAGATCATGTAATGCATAACTAGATGATGAATAAGTTGGAGATGCCTAAAGAAACATAAGTACGAGAAGTTGAAAGGATTTTAGTAGGATCGTGTGGCCTTCTATAGTCACTGCTTACCCCTTCAAACAACATTTCTCAAGTAAGGGTGACAAAGTTATACTGGCTGCAGGCAGTTGTATCTATTATATAATTTTAAAAGTGGGTGTTAACCTATATTTATGTTAATTTTGTAGTTTTCTTAAGTTAAGTGTCAGCACCCAAAAATACAGCCTATTTGGTTTTTTAGTAAAAACAAAACTACAATTTTTTTATCTGTTAATTTTAAACGGTTAGAAATAAAATGTCTAAGGTTTTTAGTGAATACAATTCTGAAACAGTAACCTTATAAATTATTTATGAAATACATACTGAAGTTTTAGGTAAAACATAAAAAAATGACTTTTCTAGTCTTAAAACTGCACCTTTTACTGATATTTCAGTATGTTTTTCATAGAATTTAAAGTATTACAGTTAAAAATTGTATTCACTATGTGATGGTTTCAGTTGGATCATTACAACTGAAAACCTCAGACACTTTTTTTACTACTCATAGAAAATTTTCAGATAAATAATTTGTAGTATTGTATTAGAATGCCGTTTGAATGACGTTTAGCATAATTCTTAGGTGCTAGTCTTAAAACTAAAAATATAAACTAAACGCCACGCCGGTTCCCCGGAGAGGTAGACAGGTAAGATAAACCATCACATTCTCGTAGTTCTATCTTGACATATGCTCCTTACTTCATTCACATTCATAAATTGTCTGATACAGACTCTTCTGTTATTTTAACTGTGGATGTGACCCGACTAAAGTATTTGATTCACTTAGTCGTATAGTGTTTTCCTCGGGTGTACACCCGACTTCTTCTAACATTCACCTTTGCGTCATGTTTTCCTCCTGGAACTCTTCTCTTCAAAACATATTAAATGACGTGATTTATTAAATAAAAGTTTTTCAGTATAAGTCCAAGGTATGTTATCGGGCCCATACACGGTGTCCCGAAACTCGCGGTACGAGAAACTGGTTTTAATTTGGAGTGGAATTTGCAGTTTATTTTTTCTTCGTTTGTGCTTTCGTTTTCGAGTAAATTAAGTCCAAAGTGTTTTTGGCCTAATTCAAAATATTCGGTCCCTACTGGGTTACTATCACCTGTTAAGGGTCCGCACTCAAGAATGACGCCAAACGTTACTTTGTAGCATTCTTATACATTATTTATAAAAATGTTTAAGGTTTTCAGTGAGTTAATTTTTTTTTAACTGCAATCTTTTAAATTCTATGAAAAACTTACTGAAATGTCAGTAAAAAGTGCAGCTTGAAAACCCTCAAACGCATTTTCAAGAGTTTTACTTAAAATTCTAGTATTTAATAAGGAATTTAAAACATTACTGTTTAAATATTTTATTTACAATTAACCTTACACATTTCTTTGACTACTTGTATAGAATCAACAGATAAATAATTTGTAGTTTAGTTTGTATTAGAAAACAAAAAAGTGTTAATTTTTGGGTGCTGACCTTTAATTGTATTTCAAAATGCGTCGAAATGTAGGCCCGGCTCCAACAGTTTTTTAATCCTCAAGTTGCCGAAAAATGCATTTAAAAAAAGTAAAAAAGCTGAAATCGACAAAATTTGTGTTTATTTGGGTTTTCTAAGTGCTGCAGATGATTAAATTTTCTGCTTTAACATGAGTTTTTGAACACCGTTTATAAAAAAATCTTAAAAATGAATTTTCTGACCTAAAAAGGATAATGTTCCTTTTTTTCTTTCAGTGAAAGTTCTAAAAATTAATATTATTACACCCAACCGTCTCTCAAGTAGGTCAAGCGATTTTTCCCTCTTTGTTATTCCCGAATACCTCTCTCCTCTTTACTCCCTGGTATCGAATAATAATATTAAGATGTTAAGTTTTACCGATTTAGGTCAACTCTTCTAAAACTACCTTAACTTCTTCGAGTACTTTTTTCTATGAAAATAATGTATTTTATTTGCCTAAATTAATTATATGTATTTTTACTAGACTACGTGTGCCTTATATTATACGTGGCGTCTTAGAGGCTGAATAACGTAACAAAAATGTCTTTCGTCTGGTAAAATATAGGTTATTTGTCCAATTTATGTTGACCAGCTTAGTTAAGAAGTGATTTTGAGTTAACAATTTCAACTAAAAATAATTTATTTTCTTAGTACGTACGCACACACGAGTGTGAACTTTCAAATTTTGGAACTGATTTTACCTTGGAGTAACAATGTACGAAGAGAGAGCTAATTATTTTTACCCAACCTATACAAACTTTAACGTCGTACACCATGAGAGAGAAAGAGACAACAAATATAATACACCGCTTCTATGTACTGTCGCGATGATTTTGATCACTAAACTTGACACAACTAAACCGTTTTTTAGATTATGTGCTATATTTTTGTTGAAACAACTCTGAAAAAGTGATTATACGAATAAACAAAAACATTTTTTTATTTTTTATATGAATACCGCACAAGAGTTTCAACTGCTCCTAACCGTCTAGAGCCAGTGAGACTATGGCATCCCGAAATAGGGTATGCTGTGAGGCTGAAGGTAGTGAGAAGGGGAAGAAGGTGGGGAAGAGGAAGGTTGGGAAGTACCTGGCTATTCAGATCTGGTCACCAAACACGGCTAAAGCCATTTCAAGCAACGTTTCGATTCTGAATGGTGGTCTATCACCAGGGCGATACTTAGAGTATCTACCACTCTGGAACGTGCCGCAAATATACTTTTTTTGTATGAATTAAATGTGTAATGACACATATTTAATAAATAAAAGTTATTGGCGCACGCCGGGTTTAAACCCGCGACCTTTGGATTCGTAGTCGAGCGTCTTACCACTCGACCATGAAGGCCGTCATTATGTCGAAATGTGCTATGAATGAATGTATAAATACCCTGGCGTTAGTTTTAGCCACGCCCAGGTCCGCCGAGTTCGGTAAAAATTATCAAAAACTGACTACACCACCTTGGATAGAGACCACTCTATATACTCTAAGGATTTAACTAAAATTTTTAAAATAACTTTTACAATTCCCTACCTACCTAAAAAATTACCTGCCTGTAAAGTATACTGGCAGACATTATTCTATATTTGAAATGGGTGGATTAAAGCAACTCATATTTTTTCTTGGCATGTCAAGTTTCATCCCGTGATTTTTCATGAGTAACACCTAGTTTATAAAAAGTCTATCTGATGGATGTTAGCCTGTCTAAACGGATGGATTGAGATGTTTGTAACGTAGAAGCCAGGTGGGATTAGAGACTTGCTCTACTGTTATTAAATTGGAAGACACTCCGAACAACTAAGCATCGCCGATTTAAAATAATTAACTTACTTAGAATAAAATGTAATAGAAAATAAATACTTGTAAAAATAAAAGGTTTTATTTATTTTTTAGGGTTAGCATTTTTTTTATTTTTTATAGTGAATACCGCACAAGAGTCCCAACTGCTCAAATAAACATAATTTTTGAGCTTAAATTCTTTCAGGTTTGATTTGTGATATCGGACTTAAGTCTAGTAGGCATGTTGATTTAATTAATATGCGTCATAACACTTAATATTGAAATAAAATAATATTAATAATTTACGGTACGTTCCAGAGTGTTAGAAACTCGTATCTAACACTTAGTATCGTCCTGGTGAAAGACCACCATTCAGGATTAAAACATTGCTTGAAATGGCTTTAGCCGTGTTTGGAGACCAGATCTGAATAGCCAGGTATTTTCCAACCTTTTCCTTCCCCATCTCCTTCCTCTCCGCACTAACTTAAACCTAACAACGTACCCCAATTAAGGATGGTATAGTCTCACTGGCTCCAGATGGTTGGGAGCTGTCGGGACTTTTTTTTTTTTTTTACATGTATATCGTACAAGAGTCTCAACTGCTCCCAACCGTCTAGAGCCGGTGAGACTATGGCATCCCCAAATTGGGTATGTTGTGAGGCTGAAGGTAGTGGGGAGGGGAAGGAGATCGGTAAGAGGAAGGTTGGGAAGTACCTGGCTATTCAGATCTGGTCACCAAACACGGCTTAAGCCATTTCAAGCAACGTTTTGATTCTGAATGGTGGTCTTTCACCAGGGCGATACTTAGAGTATCTACCACTCTGGAACGTGCCGCAAATATACTTGTTATTATTTTTATTTGAATTAAATGTGTTATGACACATATTAATTAAATAAAAGTTATTGACGCACGCCGGGTTTGAACCCGCGACCTTTGGATTCGTAGTCGAGCGTCTTACCACTCGACCATGGAGGCCGTCAAAGGGACTCTTGTGCGGTGTTCACTGTATATTTTTATTTTTGTTTTTTACTTTAAAATAGTTCGATTCGATTCGTAGGGAAAGTTTCTATAAATCATACGGATGTGACTCAGTAATAAGAAGAACTCTTCCTACTCTGCACGATCGTGATTATTTAGTATTCAGAGTCCATAATAGCATAGCTGTGTGAGATAGCTAAACGTAATAATAAATAAATAATAAACGTAATAAACGTGAGGCACAAGAATATCATAGACAGACAATTCTACGTTTTTCCACAACAAACAGGGGGGCTGATTCTGGAGAAAGTGCTTAGATAAATTTTCTCTTGAAAACGTATTCAAGTATTTCTCTCTTTTATAATTGTAAAATATTATACTGTCTTATCTCATTTTCCGATAATCATAGGAATATTTTAAATTCTATTGTTCATGTTGGAAATAACATTACAAACTAAAAAATAATGATTTAAATAAAAAATATTTTTGTTTTAAGCCACTTTATTTATACACATATAACAATTCGATCGGTTTCGGTTAAACTTAACCTTCTTCAGGAACGTATATATATAAACTATATATATATATACATAAGTTTATATATATACGTTCCTGAAGAAGGTTAAGTTTAACCGAAACCGGTCGAATTGTTATATGTGTTTAAATAAAGTGGCTTAAAACAAAATATTTTTTATTTAAATTATAATGTCAAGCTACAAAGTGATTGCTTCCTTCGATAAAAATAATGCGTGTTATCTAAAACTTCCATACAGAAGAAATACATAAATTTCAGAGCTAGAACTCAGCATCTGTGCTTTTTAAGTCAACAAATTTGCTTGTGTATATTCTTCCCGCCTGCGTTAACTAAATACTTGTACAAAAACGGTTTTTTTTAAATTGCCTTATATTGACTTGTATAACAAGCAAAAATGATGCTGTTTGTGTATACCTACTACCGCAAAATTGCACTTTTCGTTTAGTCACTTTAAATTTGAATAATTGAGTTTAACGAGTACTCGGTTTACGCTTGATAAATTAATTTATAATTCCAAATGTAACTGCCGAAGAAGAGTAGTTTTTATTAAATTATACTACCTTATAAAAACAATTAAACGTTTTAACCACTGTGAAACGCAATGATTGTTTCCCAATAACTTATTCAATAGTTATTATGATGTAAAACGTAGTCCAGACCGCATAACTGCAGCAGTTACATTTTCACACTCTTTATTTATTATGAAAATGTAAGTAATTAGTATAAAAAAGTACTTCTTGTGGGAATGGTTCCTTCTATCGGTAGTTTGAAGAAGCTGAAAAAATCGGTTTTGATTTTGGCTTACCGACTGTAAAGATAACACTAATACTACAAACATGATAAATCAGGGCCGGCCTGATATTCTTTATTAGTGTTGTTAAACGCACAGCGCCTTCAATATACAGTATATAAAATAAATTTAAAAATCATGCTATTCATGGACGGCAATCGAACCCGCAATTTCGTGGCCTGACGGCGCGGATTGAACATCCGCACCTTTTGTTTAATATTATATTTAATACGTATTGGTACCGATCTTCTGTTCAAACGAAAAATTCACACTGGATGTTAAAAAAACTAACTTATGCAGAAACAATAAGTGCAAATGAAAGAGAAATTGGCACAATTTTTGGTAAATGAAAGAATGAGACAGCGCTTTACGAATTCATAATGCTGTCATATTTTTTCAGTTGTACTAGCCATTTTAAGATATTTTTTCACAATGTAAGTGCCCATGAATTTTAAACGTATTTAAAAAGTATCCTGAATATTATTTTTGCATACTGATATAATTGTTAATAATCAATCCAATAAAAATGTCTAGCTACTTGCAAATTATTTACAAATTTGTGACGCATATTTTGTTTTGTTTATCTTTTTTTATCAATAATTTATTATGCTCCAAATGCAATTATTATAATGTGCAAGTTTAACAGTTTATAAAACATGTATAATTTAATTTAAGAAACGCTAATTGTTTATCCCTCAGAGATCGTTAGCGTGAGCCATTTTTTTTTAACAAATGGAAATTTTGAATTTTTTTTCATTGAATCGTCTTTAGTCTATCATTCTTGATAGAATTTCAAATATTCGTTAAATTCAGTCCCGTGGAGCCTGAGAATAAGGCATCATATTTCCGACCCCAAGGCTTGCATTTTCCCCACAAAGTGGTATTTTTTTTTTAACAAATGTTTATTTTGGAAGATTTTTTCATTAAATCGTCTTTAGTTTATTATTTTTGACAGAGTTTTAAAAGTTCATTTAATTAAGTCCTATGAAAACGGCATCAAACGTCCGACCCCAAGGCTCGCATTTTGTCCGCAAAGTGGTATTTTTTTTTTAATTGTTAATTTTAGAGGATTTTTTCATTTAATCGTCTTCAGTTCATCATTCTTGACAGAGTTTCAAAGGTTCGTTTAATTCAATTTAATTAATCCCATAGAACCTGAGAAAACGGAAACATATTTCCGACCCCAAGGCTCGCGTTGTGCCCGCAAAGTGGTATTATTTTTAACAAATGTGGTTTTTGAAGGATTTTTTCATTCAATCGTCTTTAATCCATTATTCTCAACAGAATTCCAAAGGTTCATTTCATTCTATCCCATAGAGTTTTTAAATCTGCTGCAGTTCATCATTTTTAGCACAAACCAAAAGCTTGAGTTCATTCGGTTTCATTGGAGCCTGAGAAAACGGCACTTAATTTTCGAACCCAATGTTTACCTTTTGATGACAGAAAGAAACAGTGTGATATGAGACTATAATACAACTATTATAAATTAACAAACACAACATCCTAAAAATATATTTCTTTTTTTTTAACAATAACTCCACACAAGAGGCCTTCAGGGAAGTAATTTTCCTGAGGGCCTATGTCTTCTAAATTTGTGCCAGAATATCACACAGTTCGATATTAATGACCGTTAATTATTATTTCTCTTACTAACAGAGCAAAATATTAACTTGTCTCCCATGGATTGTAATTGTTCATGCCGAGAGAAAAATTTACTTATCTATCGATTTATGGTTACTAAATACAACAAACTTACCATCGAATTTTCTCGGATTAAATTTGTATTCTTCCTCTCAAGAATCACCTCCTTGAGTACACTTTAAAATGAAATGACAAAACTTTAAAGTGAACACGTGAAAAATATATTAGGACAGGAAATGAAAATCAACATTTCGAATAAAACGCCTCGGATATTGCCGGAAAAGTTTTTTCCGACTTGCCGCGAAATTAGAATGGAGTTTTTTCTACTGTAAAAGTAAGGCTTCGCTTCGTAGTTTCTTCGCTCTAGGCGTGTGTTTCGCATTAAAGCTTTCAATATGTATATGAATTACAAAAACTTTACAAAATGAAGCCTGCAACGAAGAACCTTATAAAAACCATGTAAAACCAGCGCCGAAAAAAATACTATAATCAAAATAGCATCATTCTTATCACCTACACAATTACAAGATATAAATTTTCTATTCTGATGATCTCTGGTATTATGAAATTTGCGCAGCGGATTTTTTTCCTAAAATTTACGTACTCGGTAAATGTATTGTTTTTTTTATATTGAATATCGCACAAGGGTCCCAACTGCTCTCTACGGTCTGACGCAAGTGGGACCATTCCCAATTGGAAGATGTTGCGAGGTTGAGGTATTGGGGAGGGAAAAATATGGGGAAGAGGAAGGTTGGGAAGTACCTGACTATTACAGATCTGGTCACTAAACTTAATAATAACTTGAAACAATAATCTTTTAATGAGTTATTGGGCTATTTCTTTAGTAACTGTTAAACACTTTGTGTTCATTCAATAGTCAAATAAGGAATGTCAAGTAAGGAATGTCGAGTAAGGAATAAAACGTTAAAACAGTCAGGCGAGACCGGGTAGTATAGTTTATATACTCTACTGTTTTTTTTTGTATGTGATCACAACAATTAATTAAAAATACATTAGACAAATCTTATGTACCCAAAAAGCAGAGTTTTCACATTATTAAATTATCTGAACGTAGAAAAGTTGCCGACTTAACTTTTTCATATAAAATTATAAATTCAATAATTGACAGCCCTCAACTTTAATATCTTATTGCATTTCATGTTCCTGGCAGGACAGTTATAAGACAGTATCTACCATATTATTGCGACAATTCGACTTCAACCTCACAATATTACACTCCTTTGCGACGAATTCAACGTCTAGGAAACAAACACTCCGATAATAATAATAATAAAAGTGAACTTATATAGCGCAGTTTTGTGATATTTCACCTCAAGTGCGCTTCATGCTAAATTAATTATGCTAATAAGATTAACTAACAAGGAGAAAAAATACACAATATGTAGCCTTGTGACAGTTTTGAAAGAACTGTTTCAAAGAAGTGCTTCTTTTGACAGCAGTCCCAACTTCATTCATTTTTCATTGAACAAATACTTCAATTGAAGTTGGTTAAGTTGGTACTTCCGATTGAACGATCTATGGCATCTACTTGGAACTTCAATTTTTCATTCGTTCGAAAGACTGAAATATTGCATCATCCATAGTTCAATTGTTCATTCTCTTCTTCCTTCGATTTTAGTTCGAAGAATGAATGAAGCAATGAAGTATCTTTTTAGTTATCCGTTCCCTCGCACGTACCCGTGGCAGTTGCTTATGATTATGATTTATGGGTATAACAGTGTATGTGTACATCAACAGATTGAAAAACAATTTACTAGGAGCTAAGGGTATAAAAATTCAGATGAAACAAATTATTTCATATTAACACATTTGTCAAATCAATGAAAAGGAAATATGATTGAGGACAGTTAATATTTTGGCACTTAAAACATTAATATTCAAGTATTGTAATTGTAAGTAAACGATTCTAAAAATGCAAACAGTGTAAATATAGCAAGTAACAAAAGAAAATAAATATTTTATGACAATGAGTATTTGGTTTTCAGTAGATAGTGAAGACATTGAGTTATAATGATAGAAGAAAGGAGAAAACCGAAACAAAGCAAATTAGAAACGTTTTCAAAGAAATGTTCTGGTATTCAATATCACAATATAGGTACTTCTTAGTACATTTTATTTATCTAGTAGAGTTAATTTATATGATGAATTTATTTAACTCTGGATGTACCTGTTTTTCAATGCTATTTTTTCTTTCTTGTACAATATTTGTTTCGCTTTTTATGAGTCTATTGTTTTAAAAAAAAAATTAATATCTTTTTAAAAAGCCTTTAACGGGCGTAAATAAATAAATAATTAGTCAAGATAAATTATAAGAAAATTTGTAATAAATTAAAGTTAAATAATACATTAAAGTCGATAGGCATTTTCACTGAGATTGTAGAAAACAGTCAAAGATAATATTACGCTAGTACAAGGGATTGGTTTAATGAAGGCTAGTTACGGCATTGACAGGCTTAAAATAAAGTAGGTCTCAGAATGCTTCATTAAAATACTCCTAATCCGCTAAGCTCGAATAATGACAATATTACAGTGAAAGTATGTTAATCGTGAAATGAAAATATTACCATTTATAGTTGGCTACATTACATAGAGCTAAATATAGCTGGAATATCATCAAAAAGGGGCTTAAAGAAGCTACAAAATTATTTAAGCAAACCATGATTACAAAACACGAAATATACTTACTAAGATCCGGATGTTTCAAAGTTTGTCGCATTTTACTGACGATCAAATCAACGATCAGCGCTAATATGAATATTTTTACTTCGAAGAGTCCCCGTCGATTTTTGATCTGTCTGCGTTTGCCTTCCATTGAGATGCTTGATGTAACCTTAAGTGACCAATCAAGGCGCGGGGGCTCCATCGACGCCAGAGTAAAGCCTCTCAGAAGTTGGGCGTACTGTACAGGGCCCGCAGATACTTGTACAAATGACCGTGTACAAATTGCAAGTGCGCCCTACTGTTGAATTTGTCAGCCAACTCTGGTCTGGAGCCCCTAAAACTTAAAAAAAAACCTAACTAGGTGCAGAAACGGGTGGTTCGCTTGATCGATTCTCCTATCTTAACAAACGGATTGCAATCTTTGGAGCACAGACGTCAGGTGGGAATGCTTTCCATTTTCCACTGGTATTTCGATGGGAGATGCTCCGAGGAACTTGCGTCAGTGATCTCTTCGGCACCGGTGAATAATCGGAAAACTTGCCAAACGCGATCCCAGACTTTGTACACGTTTGACATTCAATACATGAAAACGGGTCACTTTAAAGACTTGTGCTTATGTTCAACAGCTGTGAAACAAGTTGCCGGCTTCTGTGTCTCTTCCCTCCTTCAACATGGGCCTCTTCAAGACCGAAGTTCACTCCTTCTTTTTCTCAAAAAGATCTTGGATACAGAATTCTTAAAGATGACATGGGCCTTTAGGAAAAGTATTTTCCTCGAGCCCTCTTGTGTGGAGTTAATGTAAAAAACAACAAAAAAATTATGACCGCTATACTCGGTGGGGTATTCAACGGCTGCTTAAACAACAATCAAAACGAACACAAAAATTGATTTACTGCTGTCGTACCGAGAATTGCCGGTTAGGGACCATTCAAATGTCAAAAAATTCAAAATTGCGCTGATCGCCGATTTATGACAACGTCAAATGTGACGATGAATCAAACAACTTGCCCTAAGCTATTTAAACATACTTTAGTTAAGGAGAGCTTAATTAAAATAATGAAATTTGAATTTATGTATTTAAAATAATTGAGGGATGTGATGAGGTTCAGATTTGTGGGAAGAATGAAAAAAAAATACTCATTTTAAAGCGAATTTGGAAGATTTTAGTAGCACCTATTTCTTATTTGTGCACGTGACTGATTTGAGTTTCGCGAATCCTGATAATTGTTAATCTGAGATTTATTACCGTTGGCAGAGTAAATACTTAACTATATAGGCTTTTCGAGCTTAAAGGCTTAATACTTTGTAAGCTCGATGTTCGAACTTAGTATATAGACTGAGCTTTTTTTATGCGAATTCTGCAAAAGATTCCCGATTGCTCCCAACCGTTTATGGCATTCCCAATCAGGGTATATTGTGAAGTTTTAAGTTATGGAGAAAGAAAGGAGTTGGAAGACTTAAAAGACGAAGGTTAGAAATACTTGGCTATTCAGATCTGATCTCCAAACACAACTAAACCATTTTAGAGTGTCTTCTACTCTGGTTTTTTTATTTTTTAAGTAAATACCGCACAAGAATCGCAACTGCTCCCAACCTTCGAGAGCCAGTGAGACTATGGCAACCCTAATTAGGGTATGTTGTGAGGTTAAAGGTAGTGATAAGGAGAAGGAGATGGGGAAGATAAAGGTTCAGAAGTACCTGGCTATTAAAATCTGGTCACTAAATACGGCTACAGCCATTTTAAGCAACGTTTCGATTCTGAATGGTGGTTTTTCACCAGGGCGATACTTAGAGTACCTACCACTCTATACAACTGTTTGTTATTTTATATGAATTAAATGTGTTATGACACATATTAATTTAATAAAAGTTATTTGAGCACGGTGTGTTTGAACCCGCGACCTTTGAATTCGTAGTCGAGCGTCCTACCGGCCGTTGGTTTAGTTTCTTCAACCTTCCAATAGCTGACGTTTCTAATCCAAGGATGGATTGTCGTAAATTAAAAACGTAAAATTAAACATCAAACCAAGAATTAAAACAAAAAATAGAAAAGCCTTTGAAATACACATTATTCTTAGTATACCTTGGATACATAAGGTAATCAATTTTTAATTCCTCCATGAAAAGCCAAAATTTATGTTTTTCACCTACTATATGTGAAAGATTTTATACCGAGAAGCTACAAATACAAAATTATTCTGCTGATAATGGAAGGGAATATTTTGAAGAGGCAGTTGAGGAAAATACAGAGCCTCGTGGCTTCAAAACTTACATTTCTAGCAGGTACGAGTATAGTTCCGAGATGTACGAGACCTGTTCAAAAGAAAAGGCGAATTTTGAATTTTCGCGGTCTGTGTGCTCGTACATTCGATTATCGATTTTTTTGTTTGTTATGTTGGTACACATATGTTTATCATATGTTAGCATTATCAGCCATTTTGGATTAGTGATTTGTTTTTGACAACTGGAAAGGTTCGTCACGTTTTTGTGTGTTCTTCGGTTTTTTACTTTTGAAAAAAATGGATCAAAGAACATGTATTAAATTTTGCGTTTAAAATGGAATAAAGTGCTCCAACGCACTTAAAATGTTGTCTGTGACATTTGACGAGTCTACTTTGTCTCAAAAAAGTGTTTATAAGTAGTACAAGCACTTTACAGAAGGCCGAGAAGATGTTTAATGACGATGAGCGTCCTGGAGTTGTGAAAAAACAAATCATGGATTTTATTCTTTGATCCATTTTTTTCAAAAGTAAAAAATCGAAGAACACACAAAAATGTGACTAACCTTTACAGTTGTCAAAAACAAACCACTTATCCAAAATGGCTGATAATGCTAACATATGATAAACATATGTGTACCAACATAACAAACAAAAAAATCGATAATCGAATGTACACAGCCCGCGAAAATTCAAAATTCACTTTTTCTTTTGAACAGGCCATGTATTTTGCAGAGTGGAAATTTCCTTCATACCCAACCTACGATTGGAAATGGAACCATCAAAAACGCATCAATTAAAAAAAAATGAAAATAGTATTTTAAAGATCATTCGTGTATTTAGCCGTTAATCTGACTCTTCACATGACCCGATTCAAGCATTTGATTTACTTGATCGTGCCATGTCTTTTTCGGATGTCCTCAACTTCTTCTTGAGTACAAAACGGCATCTTTTTTTAAACTAGAAACAACTAAAAAAATGAAAAGAAAGGTTTAAAAATAGCTTTGTATAAGACCACAGATTTTATTTTAATTTTTATGACAGACCGGTTTCGCTTAGCCTTAAGACCAGCAGGGTACACATTCACACAGTCTACGTGGAAGTAATATACAATGATAATTAAATACCCTTTGGTAATTTCACTCGGCACCGCTTTATACCAAACTTTCAGCAGCGAGCTTCCGTTTTCAGAAGTTTCATAACTACTGCCCACACACATTAAAATTTAAGCATTGCTTTAACCTTTCAAATTATTTTTTCATAGAAACGTTAGTATCGGGGATGATCTAAGGGGAAATGTGGTTACTCGTAAGGGGAAGTAGAGAGACTTTGCCTCTACTTGGACACGTGAGAATTTGGAGAGTTTGAGAGCTTTGAGAAGTATTCAATATTACTCAGAATTTGAAGGAGAAGTTAGACAAATGGTATATGGTATGCAAGGTTTATTAGACTATGTGTTATATTTTACGTTTACATCTAGCCGTATTTGAATTGTTTCTCATTACTTGAACGTCGTGATTAAATATATTTATGTATTATACAATAATAAGTAACGGCATTCTGTAATGAGCCTGAAGATACTCTCATATTAAACATCTGCTGACTCTGTAAAAATTGCAAGTACGCCCTCTTTCTTAGTTCCGACCTATAGTTCTTTCTGAGGTGGGTATCTGAAAAATATGTATTTACTCAACGAAGACACTGATAATTTGTTTAATTGATTTCCTGTCTCAAAAGACAGATTACATTCATTGAAACACGTATATTGAAATAAGGGTGAATGCAAGAAACTCCATTAATGGAGGACTGAACGCTGTTGGCGCAAATAAGAAATCGTCCAAAGAAACGAAGCTAGCAGTCCACAATGGAGTGTTTATACCAACCCTGATATATGGCACTGACAGAGAAAGGATGAAAGTAGACTGAATGCTGTGGAAATGAGATCCCTGAGACGTATATGCGTATGATATCCGGAAAGAATGCAAGGCTAATGTAAGCGTAGTGAACAAGATTTAAAAAAAGACGCTTAGATGTTTTTTGCATGTAGAGCAAATCGACGAAGAAAAGAGTGTGAAAAGAATATATGATGCGAAAGTGAATGGAAGAAGAAGTCGAGGACGGCCGAGAAAGACATGGCACGATCAAATAAATCAAATACTTCGGGAATCGGGTCATTTGAAGAGTCAAAATAACAGAAGAGTATGTATGAGACGATGTATGAATGTGAATGAAGCAAGGAGTGTGTGCCAAGACAGAGTTATATTGTGGTCTGTCCTCTCTGCCTACCCCTGCAGGGAAACGGCGTGATGGTTAGTTAGTTAGTTATAAACTAACGGACCATTGTCCAATTACAAAAAAATACATAGCATGAAATGGGAAAAAGAGCAACAGAAAAATAACAGCACATACATAATATTAAATGAAGCAATGACGAAAATAAGACGAAATATAAATAAGAAAGAACATTCAAATCAAAGCCAAGGTCAAGTCAAAGTTTTGGTAGAGTCGCAAAGAATGACAAAAATTATTTAGACTGGTACCAAAAATTTCAAGACCATGGCTTTAGTTAACAATTCTCATATCATATCATGTCATATCGAATCAAATTACTGGTATTTCAATGGACTGTGTTTCAAAGAAGAAGCATCATACATTCACTCCGTCGAGATACGCCAAATGCGTAGGTATCCTATATTTAATCACATTTTCCGCGTGAAATCGGGTCATTTTTCAACACGCTTGGGGAATAACTTGCCAGCTTCTGTGCTGCCTCCCTCTCATAAAATATGTTTTTTTAATCACTTCTTCTTCTTCTTAACAAGCCTTCTACCCAGTGAGATGTATAAGTAATATACCACACCCTGAAAACTCAAAAACACCTGCTAAATCTTATAAAAGTTATGAAACCAAACTATTTCAATTAGCATAACTTATGTTCAAATTAAAGTAAGTCGGAGTCCGCTGTGAGTATTAAACTTGATGGAATTGACTGCTAGTGGAGCGTCCAACCCATCAGATTATTTATTTATTTGATAAACGTCCATTGGGCTTTTACAGTAAGAGTACATAGTATAGCAAAACAAGTGTAACATAACAAAGGTAACAAACATATTTTAGTAACAAGTGATCGGATCAAGAAATGTTTTATTTTACCATAAATCGTATTGTATTCAACTTTTGCTACATATTAAATAGAGATGTGTTAAAAATGCATTAATTTGGGAGAGATTTAGAGAGAGAGTGGTTGGCACCCACCATCTACTCTGTACACCCTTAAGGGAAAAAACAGTAAAATTATTTCAGTAAGGTATTTTGTAAATCTCGCAAAGGCTTTTCAAAAAGTTTTATCAATAATTCCTAGGTTAACAATTCTTATGTTCGGAAAACGGGTATTATGCTTCATTAAAACATAAATATTTACACCATTTACTCGCAAATGAATTACTTCAATAAAAAATGAAATTGAGAAGACAAAAAATTTAATTTACCTCCAAATGAATTATTCAGAGTTCTACGGAGTGAAAAATTATAATTTTAATATGAATAAAAAATAAAAATAAATCTTTAAAATAGTGAAAAAGTAGCTTAAGACAAACATATACTATGTTAAATTTTCTTAGTAGAATAAATAAAACAATTAAAAACGTATAATTTTACCAGAAATATATTAGAAGGTCAAATCAGCAATGAAAATAATATTTTACTTTTTTAAGCGAAAGATTTTGAAAAAATTTCAACAGCTAGCTAGTACATATGGCAAAGAAGTAACATAAATTGTTACAACAAAGTAATATAGTAATAATTGCATATGTAGTAACGATGAAATTGATTATGAATTTAATAGCGTTGGGAAAAACTTCAATGTTTTGTGAATACTTCACGAATTGTTAGTTCTTTAAAATTAACCCTTCAAAGTGAACACTTCATTCGAAGTCGAAAAAAAGAGATTTGAATTTATCCGTTTATTTGTTCAGTTCTTTTTGGAACCGGTTCCTCGACAAAAAAGCACTTACCAACTTCAATTGAAGTATTTGTTCAATGAAATAAAGATAATGAAATAAATTAACGCTAAAATGAACTACCAACTTCGATTGAAGTATTTGTTCAATGAACAATGAACGAAGTAGAAACTGTTGCCAAAAAGAGTAGTTCTTTGAAGTAGTTCTTTCAAAGCGGTCACAACGCTAGAATCAACAATGAATCAATTAAAACAAGGAATCTAATACAAGTATCTCTTTCTTTCCAGGTCCTGCTCCTAGAGGCAGGAATTGAAGAGCCGGAAGTCGCCGATGTCCCCGCCCTCGCCCCCATGCTTCAGAGGTCCAACATTGACTGGAATTACAGAACCCAACCCGAGAAGAAGGCTTGCAGGTCAAGGAGGATGGGAGGTTGTGGATGGGCCAGGTACACATATTTTGTTATTCTCAGTAAATCAAAATGGATCAGGCCGCAGCGAAATTTCTTAGCGATGAATCTCATTTAGAGATATTAATTTTAATCAAATCCATGCACCGTTCTAAAAATTCAGAGAGCCTACAATGAAATTATCTTTAATGCCCTAAAATCGAACAATAAACATAAATAATTGAAATAAACACCTACAAAAATGTTGTCAATATCGTGTCATCTGAGTACAAAACTGTAACTAACTAACTATACTAACTAACTAACTAACTAACTAACTAACTAACTAACTAACTAACTAACCATCACGCCGTTTCTCCGCAGGCAGAGAGGACGGACCGCCATAAAACTCTGTCTTGGCACACACTCCTTGCTTCATTCACTTTAATACACCGTCTTATAATACTCTTCTGTTATTCTGACTCTTCACATGACCCGATTCAAGCATTTGATTTACTTGATCGTGCCATGTCTATCTCAGACGTCCTTGACTTCTTCTTGAGTACAAAACTGCATCTTTCTTTAAATTAGAAACAACTAAAAACATGAAACAAAAAATGTTTTAAAATAGCTTTGTATAGGACCACAGATTTTATTTTAATTTTTATAACAGACCGGTTTCGCTTAGCCTAAACATCAGCAGGGCACAAAATTAAACTGTAATTAAATCAGTTTAATTTTATACCCTGATGACGCTTAGGTTAAGCGAAACCGGTTGGCCATAAAAGTTTATTTTTTCATTTCAATAAATATGAAAAACCACAAAGTAATTGCTTTCTACGAAAAAATGAAGTGACCTGCCAGTTTAGTATGCTTCTGTTCATAATATAAATATAAATAAACATATATTTGAAATAAAAAATAATCTTTGCTTAAAATTTAAATGAATATTAACATGCCATAGATTATATGCAGTTGGTGATAATACAGAGCCTAGGAGATAAATTTTATACAGCGTCCTTGAGCTGATTTTTCACGAAAATAGCGCTGCACAAATTATCCAAATATTATTATAATTGCAAATTCGAGAAAAGAAACCGATGTATATTGAAACTGGCATTTAAGTAATGTGTCAATTTCTTTCAAAATTCTAAATAAGTTTGAATAATTACACACAAAAACTCAATTAACAAATCGCCATCGGTTTAAATACATTTTGTAGCTAAAAACGTAGAAATCAGAAGGTTTTTTCACGTTACGTCTTATATAATTTCGTCGAATTACAATGCCTTTCCGCTGACGCAACTGTCGAGTGTTCACGGAGTAATTGTTCTAACCGTAAGCTCTGGTCAGTTGAACACGCTGCATTTTTTGACTGGGGGCAAAAAAACCTTCGGCATTCTGAAATCAGTTCGCTTCGCAGTCCATTCGCGATCGATCGCCTTTAAGCTGGATTCACACCAACGTCCGGATCCGCTCAGTGACGATATTGTTCCGCATGAGAGCTTATTGATATGGTATGAATATCAATCAAGGAGTATGTGCCAAGACAAAGCTGTGTGGCAGTATATCCTCTCTGCCCGCCCTTGTGATATTTAATTACTTAGTTAGTCAAATAATTATTTTGATGTGTAAGAATAGTTACATCGCAGATTTTTTTTTATTAAAAACCATTTTTTTATCACTAAATAATATTTTTTTTAATTAATAATTGTTCCATTGCAGATTGTTTTTAGTAAAAACCATTTTTTTATCACTAAATTATATTTTTAACAATCAATAATTGTTAAAAATATTATTTAGTGATAAAAAAATGGTTTTTAATTTTAAAAAATCTGCGATCTAAGTAGTTTTACACATCAAAATAATTATTTAACTAAGTAGTTAAATATCACAAGGGTGGGCAGAGAGGATATACTGCCACACAACTTTGTCTTGGCACATACTCCTTGATTGATATTCATACCATATCAATAAGCTCTCATGCGGAACAATATCGTCACTGAGCGGATCTGGACGTTGGTGTGAATCCAGCGTTAGTGCGCTTTACACTAAATTACTTAAGCTAACATGATAATAATATACAGCAGACATGTATGCAAAATGAAATTAAAATCTTAATTTAATTATAAATAATAAAAGATTATATCTGTACATACATAAAAAAAAAACAATTTACTAGAAACTAACTAACCATCACATCGTTTCCTCGAAGGGGTAGGCAGAGAAGACGGACCGCAATACAAATCTGTCTTGACACAAACTCTTAGCTTCATTCACATGCATACATCGTCTCATGCATACTCTTCTGTTATTCAGACTTTTCTCATGACCCGATTCAAGTATTTGATTCACTTGATCGTGCCATGTCTTCCTTGGGTGTCCCTGACTTCTTTTTAAATTCACTTTCACGTCATATACTCTTTTCATACTCCTTTATTCATTTATTTGCTCTACTTGTCCAAACCATTTAAGCTTCTCTTTCTTGATGCTATTCTTTATGTTTACATCAGCCTTGCATTCTTTCGGAATATCCACATTTTTAATACGATCATGTGGTACGTGGTTTTACGGCACATACGTCTCAAGGATCTCATATCCACAGCATTCAGTCTACTTTTATCCTTATTCTGCCAGTTGAATACCTCACTGGCATACATCACAGTTGGTATAAGCACTCCATTATGGACTGTTAGCTTCGCTTCTTTGGACAATCTCTTATTTGCACCAACAGCGTTCAGTCCTCCATTAATGGAGTTTCCTGCACTCACCCTTCTTTGAATATCCTAGAATTCAATAATATTTCAATAAACTAGAAGCTAATAGTGTTGAAAAAAACCATTACAAAGCTAAGATTATATATTTGCTTTTAGTCACTTTATTTGCAATTTCACTATCCAAGTCATTTTGCAAGATTCCAAACCCCATGAATATTGAGAGGTTACTGTGATATTTATTCCTTTGTTATGTTGAATATCCTTAAAACATGTTTTTCCTTAAACAACTTTCTTTTAACGTACGCTTTAATAGAATAGTTAGTCGTATTCCCTGGGGTTGTTTTGTGCCGTCATAAGGTGGGTACTTTATACCGGAGGGTAAGTACAAATTATTTTAGTAAGAATGTAAGATTTTTTCTCAAAACCTAACCATTACGATACAAATGTAACTAAGCCACGCACGTCCAGCAATTTTATCAGATTTGCTTTTCTACGACTTGGGAAAATGTTCGTAATGTATTTTTTTTTCTTGCCGCCAGTAAAGAAACAATATGTTTACGTTTCATAATAAATTATATTTATATATTTCGCTGACATATCCTTATACATTTTCGTTATAATCAAGAGACAATATTTTTCTGTGTGGCATTTTTATTCTTGAAATTATTAAATTAATATAAATTGTGCAAATGCTGGAAAGTTACCAGTTGCTTTGGTATTTCAACTCTTCAATGAGGCCATTGGCGCGAAGTCAGGCTAGCAGTCCACAATTTAGTTCTGATACCAACCCTGATGAATGTCATTGAGCCACAAAACTGACAGAGGAAGGACACATGTGTAGTTAGACAGTGTATGACCGTATATTGAACATTATTAGTATTGTTACATTATCAGTATGAAGATATCGAAAAATAATGAAAGGCTGACTTATGCTTGGATGGTTTGGAGATGTACAGCGAATGAACAGAAAATGGGTGTTAGGTTAGGTTAAATATATGACGAGCAAGCAGATGGAAGAAAAAATGGAGACACCCGAATAATAAGACATGGCGCTAGCAAGTCAAAGTTATACTTAATTAAAGCCATATCAAGGATCGGAATAATAGAAGAGAATGTTTGAAATAATCTTCAAAATGGATGAAGCAGAGAGTGTCTAACAAGAGTTGTACGGAGTTCTATTCTATCTACCTACCACTACGAATAAATAATATTGTTGTAGCTTAGGTCAAGCTTATTAACTTAACTGTTTTCTCATTAGAATCTTTTTAAGATCAGATTTCCTCTCCTCGCAACATTGAACATGTATCGAATTCCAAAACTTGTTGTAAAAACGACCCGTTCTCATGTAAAATGTTAACTTTGTATAAACGTTGGCATGTTTCCCGGCTATGCACTGGTATCAAAATCAATGGCCATGGATATTCGAAGCAATATCGAAAATTTTCTTAATCTAAAAACTTATTTTGTTATTATTTTCAAAGGAAAATTTTAATGGTCGCAGTTTGGGTGAAAATCATATTTTTAGCCAAAAAATTTTACATAGATTTTTTTTAAGAAAAACAAACATTCCCGGATTACGAATAACCTGACAGTATTTTGAAAACTCCTACTACCATCATAATAAGCGGAAAATGTTGCTTGCGCAATGATGGAGGACTTAACAAGCAGACGAATTATTGAACCCTCGACGCCCGGGTGGGAATCCGAAGCGTTTGTCCACTCAGTTACTAACCAGTTAAATTTATTAAATTCATATCACCAAAATTATTCCATTCAGACAAATATGCAACATAATAATATGATCATAAATCACATTTATAATACCTACAGACAAATTATATTCAATTTACATTTCATGTAAAACACGACACTTAAGTGTATTTTTTTCCTATTAATTTATGTTTTGACTTTAATACCGATGTATAAAGCAGCCTCGAACTATAAAACTCATAAATGAGAATTAATGTACTCTACTAAAATCTCCACTAAATGGTACATTTATATTAGGCTTTTACTTTTGGTTTATTGGAAGATCTGAAATCTGTCTAGACTAGGCCGACAGGCAGAATCCTTAGCCTTTTACCTCGGACTGAAGCAACTGGTTCAGGAATCTACAAGGGTACTTGATGATTAAACTCACCGCTTCAATCTTTTAGACCTATTTTTAACCACCATGCCACACGGGTATAAGATTGATGCCACAGCGCCTCTAGGATTATGCGACCACTCCCTCGTGATGACACCAATCCCCATTAACTTCAGACCGCCAAAGGAGAGGCTAGTGTGGCATTATAGGTCAGCAGTTTGGTTTGGTCTGCGGGCACGAAGGAATGCTTTCCCCTTGGTCAGCTGTCTGTTTGCAGACTTCGGGTATTTCCAAATGTGTTCAGGAAATTTGTGAAGTAATCACATCTGCGACGGATGACTTTGTACAATCTACCGTTAATTGAGTGGGTTCAAATCTGTAGTTCAGTCAACAATGCTCAGATGCAGTTCGTTTATGTGACGCATGTTTGGGGGCGGTGCCCAGAATGTTTTAATACAGAATCCCCAAAGACGACATAGGCCCTGAGGAAATTATTTCTCTCGATGCCTTTTGTATCGAATGATTTTTAGATTAAAGACATTCGGAAATAAAAAAAAACCTTTTTAGAATAACTCAATAAAATACGAGACCCGGTGAATAAAAACCGTTAAAAACCAAAGCCGGACAATAAAAACCAAAAAAAGGTACACTACTTTGTAGGTAATTTTTCATTAGTAATGAATGTGTTTATTTGAACGGTGCTTTAGCCAAAATAAAGAAACTATATTTACGAGCCACGACGCATTTTACTTTTAGTTATTTTATGAAAAACTCAACCTAGTACCTTCGTGTAAGCTCCTTAATATTCAGATCGTTTTTTATAATAGCACAAAAAATCACAAAAAATTGTAAAAAACATTGGAAACTTTACACATCAAAAAATTAAGAAAAAATGTTAAGGATTTATTAGAAAACGTTACCGAAAATTTAACTTTTTGTTACGAGACAATGTTTGAATTTTAACAATAGTGTAGTTTTTTGTAAGCAATATTATTAATATCCAAATAACGTGAATTAGAAAAAGATACGAAAAAGAAAAAAAAATAGGCGACCAAAAGTCGATCTTGGAATATCCCACTTGCCTCATTTGAATGTTGGTGATTTAAAGGAAATACATGGGTAGTAAAAACGACAGTTTATCAAATGGTTTAGATGGCACATTTGGTAACGTACCCCCGCGCCTAGCGGTAGATTCCAAGTTCGAATCTTGATTGCACCTTAATATTTTCTGTATGTTTTTCTAATTCATATTACGGGAATATTATTAACAGTGTTTCAATAATTTATTTAATGAATCGTTAAACTTTTAAAATATTTATATCAATGTTTTTAAATAAAACGTAACTTGTGACATAATCGTAATTGAACTGTCAATTTCTTCCACGTAATTGAAACGACACAGAAAGGCTTTTTCGACACTGAACAAAAAACTAGCAGGCAAGATTATATGTCAACACTGATTTTTCTATTTAATTTACGTGTTTAAATACATTCAGTGTTTTTCAACGAAATGTCAAGTTTTTTTTTGAACCTCTAAATAGGTAAATCTATATTGATCGAACATGGTTATCAATACTTTTACGAAATATATTCAGTATTAAGAACTAAATAGAACAATCGTACTTGAATGTGTATTTTTCTTCCAACAACCAATTTCGAACGATCAATGTGTTTCAGATTTTAAGTTTTTTCAATACTTAGATATTTTTCCGATCACATTAAAGAAAATTCAACTGTTAAAAAAGTCAGTGGTTTTACAAAAATGAAGTAAATCTCATTCGTTTGACACGAGTGTGTTCGTGGACATCATTCCAAAGGACAGAGAAAGGAAAAACAAATTTACCTATAAATTATGTTTAAGTGAACATATTTTTAAAATATTTTCAGAATTTAAATATTGTTATGTAAGACTAGGAAGAAATTATTTTTTCAATAGTGTGCCGACAATTATAGTTAAACCTTAATAAAAATAAAACTTGTATTTATATTTTATATTTTAAAAATTCTATAAATCAATTACAAGTAAGGAATTTCGACCAAAAAACCGTATATCTACCTATTTAAATATAGCATAAACTACCATATTTTAAAAAAAATACTCTTTTTGGAAGTAGGCCAAAATAATAAAATTATTAATAAAATATCAAACGGAAAGCACCTTCCAGATTATACGAGTTGATGAATTTAAAATTATTTGGGTTATTTCCTTCATGAATAATATTACCTCTTTTATTTACCCTTACTTTATTCAATCACTCTTAATAATAAAACAAATATCCTCTCTGCCTATTTTAAACTATCTAATACATTGTTTGCAATACAAAAAGACAGCTGAGGTTATGGATATAACAACTATCAACACCATTTAGCGTTTAAAAAAACTGTTTGGTCAAAAGTATTAATCCACATTTATTTCGAAGCAAACTTAGGGCTGTGGTTTGAACTAATGTCACATTTTACACCGTCACAATTCGATGATTTCTTTACCATTGTCACAATAACCACCAATTTTTGGCCCGTTTAAGCATTTAATCAAATGAATACTGGAATTAATTAAGGCTTTAAGTACCAAAAAAATAAAAACTGTTTTTTTTTAAAGAATCGTATTTTATTTCCATCATAAAATACGATTCTGTAAAAAAAAAAGTTGTTAATTTTTTGGCACTTAGAGCCTTAATTAATTCCAGTATTCAAATTATGTTATCGCTAAGGCCTAAATTTTCTTCCGAAAAATTGAAAACTAACGTCTTTAACCAAAACATAGTAGACATTTTAACACGAAGTTTTTTTTTATTACCACCTGGCAATAAGCCTACCTTTATATATTGCATGTAAAATTTTAAAATTAAATGTAAAGTTTGAATATTGCGTCATTCAATAAATAAATTAAACATAAAAAAACCTTTTTTTCCATTTTTTCAGGGGTAAGGTGATGGGCGGGTCCAGCAGCATCAACTACATGATTTACATCCGCGGCAACAAGGCGGACTACGACGAGTGGGCAGAGATGGGCAATGAAGGTTGGAGCTATGACGAGGTACTACTTTACCACCCCAATACTTCTTACTGGTTACTACCGCATTGAGTACCTACCCTAAACAACTCCTCGAAACTCCGCTAACTTCTCTTGGAATATCATATATTGTGAACTATTACCAGCGTGTGTTCAAGTGTTTAGTCTACACTTAAACATTTAATGCTCTTAATTATATTTGAGCAAAATGAAAATTACTTAGCGAAGGTCTTTTCAAATATTACTCCACGCATGAGGGTGTAAAATTTTCCATGAGTAACAATATATGGAGAAAAAACTATTATTTTTTACCCAACCTATACAAACTTGCGATAAATCACTTTCTCCGGGTTTTTACGTCGTACACCATGAGAGAGAAAAAGACAACAAAAATAACACACCGCTTTTATCTACGGTAAGGATGATCTTAGTCTCCCGCGTCTCCGAGGACTCCGCCCACATGCTTTCATATGCGACTAATCTCGACACAACTAAACGGTTCTTGAGGTTATATGCTTTATTTTTGTTGAAAACAATAATTTGAAAAAGTGGTTTTACGAATAAACAAAAACATTATGTCGACATGTGCTATGAATGGATGTATAAACACCCTAGGCCTAGTCCTAGCCACGCCCAGGTCTGCTGAGTTTGGCAAAAATCATCAAAAACTGACTACACTGCCTTGGATAGGTACCACTCTATGTACTCTAAGAAAAGTTTCTAGGGACCTACGTCATATTTAAAGATGCGAAGCAGAACATCGTTTTTAGGAAAGGATGGAGTGAATCCAGGTCTTGGAAAGACCCATCGTAAAGCATGAAGGAAACACACATGCCGCAATTGATCCGCTGCGAAGCTGTGGATCATAAAAACAAATCTTGAAAACTACTTGTTCTGATAGAGAGATTTCGACATTGTTCGAATATCTGACCTATTGAACAATGACGCTAGTTCTTGGAGACCCCTTCCATTAGTCTTATCTAATACGTACGTGAATATGATCACGCACCAATATTTTATTTAAACCAATATAACCAGTATGTTGCTGTAGGTATAAAGTTTAGTTATAATGTTTTGTTAAAGAAAAAACCCCTTTTGCAAGCTTGAACATGTCATGTTCAACTTCTAAGTGATTTTTTTCATATTTTTGTTTGATCTTTATTATTGAACAAATTTCTAAAAATTCCTTTGTTTACAGGTTCTTCCCTACTTTAAAAAATCTGAAAACAACGAGGACGTAGAAGCCCGCGACACGAAGTACCATGGAACGGGCGGTTACCAGAACGTAGAGCGATTCCCTTATATTGACGATAATGTCATCTTCCTTACTAAAGCTTGGAAAGAATACGGAATCAACATAGTCGATCTCAACGCCGAAAGCCAGCTTGGAGTAATGACTCTTCAATCCACCTCGATCCACGGCAGAAGACAATCAACCAACGGAGCCTTCATCAGACCGATTCGTCAAAAACGACGAAACCTGGTGGTTAGAACTGAAGCCCATGTTACCAAAGTATTGATTGATCCCCACACCAAAACAGCTGTTGGAGTTGAATATTTGAAAAACAATAAACTCTACACTGTGATGGCAAAGAAAGAAGTCATTATGTCAGCTGGCTCTCTTAACACTCCCAAAATACTCATGTTATCAGGCATCGGACCAGCAATAGCTTTAGAACCTCTAGGAATAAAGGTCATTCAAGATTTAGCTGTGGGATACAATTTGCAAGATCATGTCACAACTGACTCCGTATTGTTACTTCTGAATAAAACAGTGACAACTGTAACTGAAAGCCAAAGAGAAGCAACAGTAATTGCATATAAATATTCTGGAAAAGACAAAGAAGGCCCTCTAGCTTCTACTGGTGCCTTAAACTGCAACGCTTTCATACAAACTCCGTTAGAACGGTCTCTAGATCTGCCCGATATCCAATTCCACTTTGACGGCGCAAGCGTGAGAGATTACCTAGCTGCTCCTGGTACAGCATCTGAAGACAGTATTGCTCTGTTGTCGTACTATGATGGAATAGCTGTGAGACCAACATTGCTCAAGCCCGCTAGCAGAGGTTACCTAACTCTAAACACAACTCACCCAGTATTTGGCCAGCCACTTTTGTATCCTATGTATTTCACAAAATATCCAGATATCGAAGTGTTAGTAGCTGGAATAAGAGAAGTACAAAAGCTTGAAAACACAAAAGCGTTCCGCAAGATCGGGGCTGTGTACTCGAGGTATCCTTTACCTCCTTGCAGACACCTTAAATATGATTCTGACGAATACTGGGCGTGTTGTCTGCAAGAGTATACTTCAACTATCTTTCATCCAGTAGGCACTTGCAAGATGGGACCAGAGTGGGATGAAACAGCCGTGGTAAGTGACACTCTGAAGGTGTATGGGATGCATCATCTAAGAGTTGTTGATGCATCTATTATGCCAGTTATCGTAAGAGGCAACACAAATGCTCCCACAATTATGATAGCGGAAAAAGCAGCTGATATGATCAAGCATGAGTGGTTGAGTCACTAAACTCTTAAACTTGATTTAATTTACAGTTATTCAATTTTCTTATGTGCTCAAATAATAATTTCTGACTAATTTAAGATTTTCTGTATGTCAATTTTTTGTATTGTGACTTCTACTTCATAAGACTTTTGGCGTCCAGCATTGAATATTGGCTTCCTATAAATTTTATCAGTTTTGCCGATTCTCGGAGGCTTTCAACCATCAGAAATCTTTAGTCCTTTTTTGGTCGTCAGTCCATAATATCATGAGTGAAAGTTCTTTGATTCCCTTTCCCAGCCATGGACGCTATCTTATGTTTGCTATTCAACGGTTGTCTGTAAGCCGTGCTACGTGCTCAGCTCAGTCTTATTTCAGTGTAGAATTTGTGACGAAAGTACTTTTGTCTTGCTCTTGACAAGTTATTAAAAGCAAGATAAAAACATATTTCAGCATTTGAAATGTCATGCTCTACTGGGTATTATTTTATTGCATAAATAGACTAAAGAATTTTCTGTACAGGTTTTAGGAAAAGACCAAAATAATACACTACCATAAATGCTCAGTGTGAAATTTAAGTAATTATCATATTATTAATTAATTAATACTTTTTACAAGTTGCGCCACTGTCCAATAATGCCATCGAACGGCAAAACACGTGTCACGCGACATTTTAAGAGAAACTAGCAAAATTGAGAACTAATTATAATTTTTATAAATGTCTTATTTTTTAATAAGAGGATTATTTATTTTTTTGCATGTTCGAGTATAATATGCATACTCGTACATGGGTAAACATAATAAAATAAGATTTGATTGTTTTTGTCAATCTAATTTCATATTTTCTTATTTTTACCATTCGTCTAAAACATCAGAAAAACGTCTAGATTTCACCAGCGTAAAAAGTTCAACTTGAAGTAATGTAGTACATTTTATACACAATTTCAATAAGTCTACTGATTTTTGTTCCATAATTATATAATATTTAATAAAAATAATATATGTAGGTTTTTGTTACTTACGTCACATTTAGAAAAATAATAATAGTTTAAAACAAAATCTCGGTCAATAGACGAAAAAAAATTGATTAAGATATTTTTAAAGTTTAGTTTTTAAAGTCAGCATATTTTTACTTTTCGCCATATGTTTTTTGATGAAATTAAAAGAAATTCTAGAATATGTAGGTTATTTGAATAAATACAATATATTTTAGGTTATTTTAGTAACAGCCAAACCTCGCTTTTCTGTTTTTTGTATAAATAAATTGCCAATTAACATATAATTATAAAACTTTTTTTTTAATACGAACTTCACACAGGAGGCCCTGAGGGAAATCATTTATCTCAGGGCAACTTTGGGGATGCTGTGTCTAGGGTATTTATGAGGAAATGAATAAATAAACCAGGGTCTGCAAGAGACCAATGTTGTAGGAGGGAGGAAATACAGAGGTCGGCAAATCATTCCACAACCGAACTGTTGAACATAAGAACAAGGCGTAAAAACGACCCGTTCTCTGTGATTTCAAGATGGAGAGCTGTTTTTTTAAGAAAAACCTCAAGGTATTGCGTAAAGTATCATCTATTTATGTTCTTTGTAAAATACTTACCAATTAATGTTAATAAATAAATATTCAACTTTTGTAACAAAATGCTGTTTTATTTTTTAAGAATTGTTTAGTTGAAAAATAAATTGATACAGGTATCCTAAACTGCATATAAATTATGTTTTCTTACGAATCAAAAGCAAAACACTTAAAAATAGAAAAAAATATAAATACCTTCCTTTGCTCTGTACCCGTCGCAATGTGTGTTTTTATTTGCAACAACTCGAAGACCAACTACCGCGCGCATGCGCCTATTCCTCGGCTTCATAGACTGGGAGATAACATTTTTAACGTTTCTCACATACTCCAATAAATAAATGAAACATTTTAATAGTTTATTTTGTAAAATCTATATTTCGTTCTAAATATATTGTTTCTTATCATTTTTCTGTTCACTATGCATCCATAGTAAGACTTTTGGACTGATTTTTTTTAATACATAAATATTTTTGATGTGATTTCCATTTGGTCGGGAGAGCTGTCGGTGTTCGGCCCCTTATATAGCAGCATTTTGGCAATCGGAGATTAGCTAACTGAGAACCGCTTCACTCACTGACAATAATCGTACTACACATTGCGTACGGTGAGCGCTCTACTTCTAGATTTTCCTCTCTCAACTCCCACCGGGCGAAACAAGAAGGAAATTTTTATATAAATAAAATCAATTTCTGTAACATTATCCGAGATAAAAACATTGTAAACACAAAATCGTTTTGCCTGGAGATTAACACGTTCTAAATTGCATTAACCCGAATCTAAAATTACAAACATGTTCCTCTGTGATTCCTCGACACTCGCAGTTGTAAAGTAAATTAAAGCAACACGCCTCCCACCTAGAACAGACATTCTAGTAAGATGGTGTCAACTGAATACAGAATCATCTACTAACTAAACCATTTGATGAAATTTAACAGGTTAACACTAGCACACTTGACATAAAGTATTACTAAACTGCGCTATATAAATCGATTTTAATCGCAGTACGTAACTTGACTGGCCAAGAAAAAATATTAGTTTCCATTTCAAATAAAGAATTATATCTACGACAGTCTCAATGGTCGAGCGGTAAGACGCTCGACTATGAATCCAAAGGTCGCGAGTTCAAACCCATCGTGCGTAAATAACTTATATTTAATTAATATGTGTCATAACACATTTAATTAATATGAAATAATGTATAGTAAATTTGCGGTACGTTCCAGAGTGGTAGATACTCTAAGTATCGCCCTGGTGCAAAACCACCATTCAGAATCGAAACGTTGCTTGAAATGGCTTTGGCCATGTTTGGTGACCAGATCTGAATAGCCAGGTAATTCCCAACCTTTCTGTTTCCCATCTCCTTCCCTTCCCCACTACCTTCAGCCTCACAATATACCCCAATTTGGGATGCCATAGTCTCACTGGCTCTAGACGGTTGGGAGCAGTTGGGACTCTTGTGCGGTATAAAAATAAAAATATCTGTTACAATACATTATAGGTAGGTAAGGATTTTAACAGATTCTTTTTTTTTTTAATTGATAATTTGAACTAACATCAGTTCTAAATTTGAAAAGTTCACACTCCCAAAGGAAATTATTCATAGTTAATTTATAAAATTTGAATTTTTTAATATTCCTCGGGCATTTTACAAAAGAATCTTTTCAAAATCCCACCTACAGAATAAAGTACTTACCTTCAATGTGATTTAGCAGACAAAATTCTGTATTTGAAATGGGCGGATTAAAGTAATTAATATTTATTACTTTAATTATTAATATCAATAATCATTAACGTAGATATGAAACAGAAAAATATAACGGTCGCGACCGAGACACGAACTCGGAAAATCTACTCCATCCGGGAGTAACGCTTCTGCAATTCAGCCACCGAGATCTTATAAGAAACCAGCATTTTTAATAGATATCATTCTTCATTTGAAAATTATTAATATAATTTATTTCAATTTGTCTTTCGATTTGGCTGCCATCTTTGAATATTATACAAATCTCTACCCGATCACATATTATATACCTTGATGGTGTCTTGGATGAACCATTATTAAAATTATTTCAATTATCGATATAAAAATAATAAGCATACAGCTTTAAAGTTAATTTTAATTTAATATAACTAATATTTTCTCTTGGCTAGTCAAATTGCATCACGTGATTTTTCACGGATAACAACTAGTTAACATGTAATTTAGAAAGTAAAAAAAAACTTAATTATAATTAATGAATAATTAATAAAAATAGCTCTGCTTACGTTATAAGTGTGAATTTATTGAGTTAGTGTAGACATGTGCGTTTTTTAAGCCATTTCTGGCTACACGGGGACGGGGCGATGGTTAACGTATAACGGCTACCATCAAGATAAGGTGCTTTATTGGTCTCGTATCTTTCGACAGCAATAAAATACCAAATTTCCCATATATCTAGATCAAGATTCTTGATTTCACGTTGCCTAGTCGGGATTATATACTCGTGGGTGATGCAGAATGAAGAAGAAATTATATTTCATAAAATTCATTATTACATTCGAAATTCAAACAGTATTTTTTAGAACGGATCGATGTACCTATTTTTGCAGTTGGTGGCGTCACTAGTTGAGATTATGTTTTAAATAAATCTATGGATTTTAACATAGTCTGTTTTTTAACAGTCTGCAAAGCAATTATGCCATTTGTTGTAATTGCAAAACGAAACGAAGCTTCTTAACTCTTTTTTGCAGATGGTTTTTTGTATTGAACGAATGAAAAATTTTAATCAAACTATATGGCACTCTGTTTTTTTTACAGTTAAATTTAAAAAAATAAAGCTTCATCGTCGCTGAAAAGGGCTGAAGCGCCATTTTGGGAAGTTTACACGAGAGCACTTTAAAGTTTTTTTTTGTTTTACAATAATATTCGCAAGTCCTGGTTGGATTTTTGAAAAAAACTGAATGCTCTCACTGAGTTACCCGAAGCAACAAAAAGCTAAAAACGTCCCAAACTTGTGTTGCTTGAGTCGAGCCTTTCCCCAAATGGTAAATATATTTTAGATGGCTGTAGGGCCACAAAAGTCTTCAGAATCAAACGAGAGTCAGAGCATTCGATACAGAAAAAACTGCCTGAATAATTTTTGACCATAGTGCATTGCCCTTTCGTTTTTCTAGCGATGATATGTACGAGTATATAGAAAATAATAGTATTTGGATAATTTGTATAGCGTCGTTTTTGTGAAAAATCACTTAAATGGCTCTGTACGGACAAATGTTAATTCCTAGGCGCTATTATTATTACTAATTACAAATAATTTATGGCACATTAATATTTATTTTAGTATGTACATAAACAATTTACAGAAGAGTATTATAGATAATTGACATAGTAATACAGTTTTATAATGGCCTTAAATGCCGAAACAGCTGTCACTAAAAATAAAAACTCAAACTAGCAGAACTAAATAAAAATAATTTTAAATATTATTCAATTGATACATAAAAAAATGGACTTCTACAAATTGAACACAAAAACTAAAAATAGAGATTCTAGATGGATTTTTTTTTTTAATTCCAGTCAGAAAGGGTTGTTACAAATTGTAGATCACTCACAGTATCACTAGAATTGAAACGCTGCTTTACTTAAAATGGATTCTGCTACATGTGTTTAGTTACTAGATCTGAATTAGCAGGTACTACTTCCCAACCTTTATTTCCAGTTATCGTTCTCATCCTTTATCATTAAGCTTACAGCATTTTCCTTGTAGGTGACACCATAGTCCCCGATTCCTACTGCGCGGTTTCACAAGAATAAAGTAAAATGTCGGAACTAATAATTAATTAATGCCCAGATATTTGTGATGTTGATTCTCACTCTGGTAAATAGTTTAAAAGTTAGTTTCATTTGGAAATAAAACATCAAGGATACACATCCTTGGCAGATTTTATTTTCATTTTCTTCCACATAAAAATAATCGTCCAAGCGATAAATTTAACATATCCTTGGTCTGGCCATACGAGGTCGAAGAATGATTTGGCTGTTTAGGAATTATTTTGCCAATAAATTCCCTCTATTCAATTATTTTATTTTTTGGCTTCGGCTGACCTCGAAGTTTTATCGAGATGCCACAATGTGTAACAGCTTTTTTTTGGACAGTAAAAGTCTCAATTGTCCGGAGCCAGTGGGACTACGGCATCCATAATTAATGTCATCAATACATACAAAACGTAACTTATTAAAAATAAATTTCTTTAAAAACGTCTTTAATTTGCTTTGTTTCGGTTTTCTCTTTAGACGTATCCTTACAACTCAATGTCCCTACTGTCTACTGAAAACCCTATACTCATTGTCACAAAATATTTATTGTTCTTTAGTTACTTGTTATATTTACACTGTTTGCATTATAGAATCGTTTACTTATAATACTTGAATATTTATGTTGAGTACCAAAATGTTATCTGTCCTCTTGTTATTTTCCTTAACTAATTTGTTTAAATGAATTAATACTCATCCGGATTTTTAGTTCTTAGCTTCTAGTAAATTGTTTTTTTAATCTGTTACCAGGTACTGAAGACTTATGAATTTTATTGTAAAACAAGAAAAAACTTTAAAGTGCTCTTGTGTAAACTTCCCAAAATGGCGCTTCAGCCGTTCTGCCTTTCCAGCGATGATATAATTACAGTGTAGGTTCTACATTTAGTTATATTATCATAGTAAATTGCAAAAAAGAGTGTAAGCGCAATGTAGTTACAATTAATTATATTATTAAATACAAAAAATAGTATAATACATGGCATAATAACTACAACATAAAAATGATAATAACAATAGTATAACTATAAAAATAGTAAGCGGGTACTATGTAAATAGGAAGTTACAGTGCAATGGTTAGTAGGTTTATTTCAACATAGTAACTATAAAGGTGCAAATAAATACAAAAACTTTATAGTTATAGTATACAAATGAGCATTTTTTTTTTATTTGGACACGGTGTTGTAACGGTAAACATCTATTGAATCATACTACCTAGTCTGTTCAATCTTTGAATGGGTGAATTTTCAAAATAATTATCTGTGGACACAGAAACGTAATACAGAGCCGTCTGTCATTTAAAAATGTATTCCACCAAAACACAACTATCTAACTATAATGTCTTTTCTTCACAGAACACATACGTTGTCTAAAAAGTTGAAACACCACACTCCTCTTTCCCAAAATCACATCATGCATTATTCACATTTGAACATATTTATGACCCCACTAAAGTATTTGTTTCAGTTGACCTTAATATTATTTGTTTCACATTGGAAACCGCCCGACATCTTTTAACATCTACTACGGCATTGTAACATTTACCCCGTAATTCAAATACATGTTTTTGCCACTTGACAATTTCCCTATAATTTGGTGCTATTAAATTTTAAAAATATTCTAAAACAGCCCTTAAACTTAAAAATACCATGAACTTGCTTACCTTATCTAAATTTAAATAATTGACACTTAAACTGCTCGGTTTTGCCATAAATAACTCTCTTAATATTTATGTGTTTACAGTCGAAAGATTGATGGGAATGCGTTCTTAAAATTAACGTGGGGGCCACGTCCAGACAATCTATAAATTGCTTTACCCTTTTCCTCTACATTTTCTCACCTCTTAATGTTTTACTGGGGGTATCTACCTGAAGTTTCGCTCCCACAAGTGCCGATTTTACTACTGGCAACATCGAAAATTCTACACTGGCGACATCTAGCGCCACGCGTCGTAAACTGGACTTTTATTAACCGAGGAACGGCAATATTTCAATTTATTTATGTCGGTTTATTTTATGTACGGTAGTTGATTTCTTTTATGGTATTTCATTTATTTAAGTCGTTACCTACTTCTTGGCTTGCAGTGGCATGACCACAAAAAGATTTTTGATCTAATTCAGTAAGATTGGAAAGATAGTATAGACAACCATCTTGACAGTAACAGAAACCGTTTTATTGAATTTATGGGACTTGTTTTAAATAATAAATATAAACTAAGTTTTTTTTTAATTGGCTAATAGTATATTTTCACCTCGTTACAGATTGGAATATTCTCTTAGTATCGCCCTGGTAAAAAAAAGGTATCATTCAGAAATGCAATGTTGCTCAAAATGACGTTAACTTTGAATCTTGGAGTAAGAATATATGTTGTATGGAGAGAGAGCTAAATATTTTTTACCCAACCTATACAAATATACGATAAACCATTTTTTCCGGGTTTTTACGTTGTAAACCGTGAGAGAGAAATAGACAAGACAAGTTGTCACATAATATCGCACCACTTAGAGTATTTAAGAATTTTTCCGTCTCTGGCGACTCCGCCCACTACGTTTTTTTATGCGACATAACCCAACGGTTTTTGAGGTTATATCCTATATTTTTTGTTGATAACAATACTGTGAAAAAGTGGTTATAAAAATAAACAAAACATTATGTCGACATGTTCTATGAATGGATGTCAAAAGGTTTGTCCATGAAAACCCTAGCCACGCCTGAGTCTGAAAAAATCAACAATCCTGACTACACTGTTTCGCAAAGCTATCCTTCCTGGTATATTACTGCTCTGAGCTTTGAATGTTTTTCTTTTGTTTAGTTCTAAAATTCAAATCTAAAGATCCAAGTACTCCCCAACCATCCTCTTCCCCGTCTCTTCCCCATCCACTCTTCTTTCAGCCATACGTCTTCCCCAAATGGGGATGCCCTAACTCCACTAGCTCCAGGCAAACGGAATTCTCGTGCGGTATCACATAGATGTACAAAAGTAAAATACTCCAGCATAGTAAAGTAATCCACTCATGTCAGGGACATTTATTCAAATACCGGCATCTTTCCAATCAAGATCCTCCCCAAACATGAAATTACAAGCACCATTCTACAAATTACTCAGCAAACAACGCACACTAACATCAAATCCCTTTACAACCCAGCATCCACCAACATAACACACGAAATAACAATAAAATTCACATTCCACAGAGTATGGGTTAAAATCTTTGGAATAAATTGCCCATACATTATATAACTCGCTTCCAGATAAATATAAAAATAGTAAACTTAATAAAAAAATCCAAAATAATGCTTAAAAAGAATATATTTTTTAATTCGTTTAAAGATGAAAATACCTAATTTGGAAATCAGTTTTCTTTTCCCTGTAGCGTAAAAACATCCTCATTTACTGCACTTCAGGGTTTTTTTTTCTCCTTTGTTTCTATTTATAATTTTGTATCTTATATTAATACTAAGTACTTAATTTATTTTTACACTGTATTTCTTATTATGTTATATTGTTTGATTAATGTCAGTTTGATCTCTGTATTCTGTTGTAATTCGTGTATTTCTTTAATTTCCATTGTCCCAGAATGAGTTTTTATAACTCATCGGGATTGCTATATATGTTAGTAAGATGTTAATAATAAATAAATAAATTTAAAAAACAGTTTAGGAGGCGGGTGTCTGTGAAAATAAGATGAACCGGAAAATAGAGACGACTAAAAGTGCAATGGCTCATCCGACGAATATAAATGCAAATGAGATCATAAAATGTCTACTACTGCCAAGACAAGTAATGGAAAACTAGCAGAGCAAGCTTTCGGCAGACACAGCATAGCATACTTCAATATGACCCGTACACAATCCTTTTCGAGTGCAATAAACATCAAATTTATCAAAAAACGATGGCGTTTCAGTACAAAAGTCGCTCCAAACCATCAACGTATTACTGCGAATGCTTGACATTGGTAAATCTTTCGTTTTGGCGTTCAATCCTTACATTTATAGTGACCGCAGTGAATTGAGAGTCGAACACAATACTCACATAGATGCATGTCTTGCGTACAGCATGTTTCAAACAAGTTATTCGACTAAAACGGCCTCCACATGATCGAGTGGTAAAACGCTCGACTACGAATCCGAAGGTGGCGGGTTCAAACCCGGCGTGCGCCAATAACTTTTATTTAATTAATGTGTCATAACACATATAAACTAGTATATTTCCGGCACGTTCTAGAGTGGTAGATACTCTAAGTATCGCCTTAGAAGACCATCATTCAGAACCGAAACGTTGCTTGAAATGGCTTTAGCCGTGTTTAGTGACCAGATCTGAATAGACAGGTATTTCCCAACCTTCCTCTTCCCCATTTTCTTCCCCTCCCCACTACCTTCAGCCTCCCAACATATCCTAATTGGGGATGCCATAGTCTCACTGGCTCTAGACAGTTAGGAGCAGTTGGGACCCTTGTGCGGTATTCACTATGAAAAAAACTAAAAAAATAGTGCAATAAAAAGAGTATCCTGTAGAACTTTTCAAATATTCAAATTCGATGATCGAATACAGTGGTAGTTCTTCTTTAGCGAAGGCGTAATGAAAATAAAATGCTGTTTCTCAGTGACGTTTCACAAGGACATTGCTATCGGAAGTGTATACATATCTATATTCGTTTTTATATCAGCAGAACTGAGTGCTTAATTGTTTTTTTTATTTTTTATATTATTGCATATTAATGCACCAATACACATAATTTACAGATTGTTTGGATCAACTCTGATTGTGAGATCTACAAATAGTTGTTTTGGATATTTTTAGTAAACGTAGAATTTCTTTATTTAGACAAAATCATCTTTTTACACGGATGCATTTTTGGCAAAAGTAAAAAAAAAACGTTAAATTTAATAGTAATAAAAAAAAATATTTTTATTTTAAGTCAAAAATGTGAAAATTATCTATTATATCAATAAAAGCTTGGAAAAATATTGAACTAATTAATTCGCACACTACTTTACCTATATTTATCTTTATGAGAAAACAATATAGAATTCGCCGGTTTCTCAATGGTCCTATGATCCGTTCGTTAAGATGTTATTTTGGCGTAGTTTGACAAAAGCTCGCAAACTTTTCGATGACCCCGCGATCTGTAAACAATAAACAAAAGCTTTACCTCCAGACCCTACGCCAGTGGTTTTCAACCTTTTCGAAGTCACGAAACACAAATTTGTGATCGTAGAATCTAAAAAAAAATTACCTTGGTACGATGATATCCTCATTTTGAGTCCAATACAAGTGGGAGTGGGAAGAAGATGAAAAACAATAATTTTAGTTAAAGGAGCCTTGCTATTCAGATCTTATCACTAAACACGGGTAAATTCATATCAACGTTTCGATTGTGAATCTTTGTCTCCCAGAGGGATACTCAGAAAAACAAAATAAATAATAATAAAATGTTCAAAAACTTATTTTAAAAAATACATTAATTTATACATACCAATAGTAAAACTCACGATCTTTTAATCTTCTAAAAATATTGGTATAGGTTATTTCTGTGTCCCCAAGGAAGAACGGAATGGGTCAATAAACGCAGATGTTCAGAAAAGCCAAAACAAAATTTAGGAATCTCGTTTTTTGTATGTAATCATGTCATCTGTCACATATCCTTTTTCAAAAATTAATAGCACATTATTTTATTGACTGACTTGTCTCATTCTTCCTTGCTAGATATGTATCTAAGGAACAGTTCTGCATACTTTACTCAAAACTTTATTTTTTTACTCATCCTGTTCTTCCTTTCGCACACAGATTTATCAGCTGCTACTTCGTTTAGACTACCGTTGTGACCTCTCTGAAAGAACTACTTCTTTTGGCAGCAGTTCCTACTTCATTCATTGTTCATTGAACAAATACTTCAATGGAAGTTAGATTACAAAGAACTACTTCAATTTGCAGCAGTTCAGTTGTGAAGTTGTACTTCAAAGCCTATAGAGAAGTACTTTAATCGAAGTTCGACTTCAAAGTACTTCAATCTAAAGGAACGTTATCTTTTGGGAATTATCTCCGTTGTAAAATTTCTACCGACTAGTACTTTTATTTTGGCGAGGAACCAGTTCAAGTTCTTTTCAATCTGAAATATCTACCGACTAGTACTCTTGTTTTGGCGGGAAACCGGTTCCAGTTCTTTTCACTTTCAGAGTTCTGCCTACTCAGTTCATAAGTTACCGGATAAATTCAAATCTTATTTTTGCGAGTTCGACTTCAATTAAAGTGTTCCCTGCAAAGGGTTCATTTTAAAGAACTAACAATTCGTGAAGCATTCACAAAACATTGATTTTTTTTCCAACGCTAGTTAAAACACTGGATTTTTTCATTTTTCTGTGTAACCTTATCTTTAATCACTTTTTTCCCCTTTAAATTTGTCTAAAAATTAACTGTGAAGATTTATTTATCTGCTATTTATGTTAATCCGTAAGAAACAGTTAGGATGCAGGCGAATCCTCCAGTAAATGTATATTTTTTTACAAATTTTGTCTGTATCTGTGTTTTCTCCTTAAATCTTTACCACGTAAATTATCTTAACTTACCACTTGGTCGAATTATTCAATTCAACATGAAAGTTACATCTAAGGTTGTCGTCTTTTACAAGCTTTTGCGATATTTCCGCAGAACACTAATGTTCAAAGGAACGTCGGTTGACAAGCCCTGCTCCAGACTACCGGCACCACCCAAACGAACTGAAACCAGGTCAAAAAGTCGTGCCGCAAAATATAAAGTTTCCGCCCTCCCCTGCGGGAACTTCGACAAACTTACGGTGATTATAAAACACAAAGCGCACCGCCGGCTTTAAAAGCAGTTAGTGCGCAGAACTAATTTGTCTGTTGTCAATGTAAATCTTCAACCGCTCTATTCGACATATTCTTGATGGTGTATTTAAAATAACCACTAAATAAATTTAAATTATTATAAAACGAAATTATAAAATAACACCTATTTATCGGCATTATTAACTTTGCAGTCGATTCAACCAATGTAGATATTTCGGATCATAAACAAAATCTGTCAATTTAAAAAGTAGTTCTTTCGTTCGTTAGTTCCTCTTTTGGCCGCCTGTAAATTTATTTATGTCAAACCATACCAAAAAACTCAGAAAACTCAGTTTTACGAGAGATCATCAAAAATTAAAGAAAGATTAACGAACTTATGTGGCAGGTGGCTAAAATAGCAACTGACAAATGAATAAATGATAATTTGTGTTATACAAGTACTAAACTACAATATGTATAGTATCATAGCCCCCAACTAATGATAACAAACCACTAATCCAAAGTGGCTGATTGTGCTAACATATGATAAACATATGTGTACCAACATAAAAAAAAACGATAATCGAATGTATACAGCCCGCGAAAATTCAAAATTCACCTTTTCTTTTGAAAATGTTGTGTGTAAAAAGAAAAAAAAAAACAGATCGTTGCCGAAAAAGTAAAAGGGCTGAATGCCATTTTCAGAAGTTGACACCAGAGCACTTTAAAGTTTTTTTTTGTTTTACAATAAAATTCAAAAGTCTTCAGTACCTGGATGGATATTGAAAAAAAATTAACTCAGGTAACTCAATACTTTCACTGAGTTACCTGAAGCGACAAAAAGCTTTAAAAAAGTCCCAAACTCGTGTGGCTTGAGTCAAGCCTTTCTCCCAAAGGTTGATATATTTTAAATGGCTGAAGGGCTACAAAAGTCTTCAGAATCAAACGAGAGTCAGAGCATTTGATGCAGAAAAAAAACTGACCAATACTGCGTATTTGACTCATTTTTTACCAGAGTGTCCCCTAAGCCCTTTTTCCTTTCCAGCGACGAGATGTTTCTTTCTTACTACTCAAATCTAATTACTGTACATAGCTTAAGCCATTACAAATAACGTCTCAGTTCAGACTGAGACTCTCTCACTCCGATATATCCTTAAAGCGCCCTTGAGGTGATATCTCTGTCACGAAAACGGCGCTATATAAATCAACCAATTATTATTATACTTCCGCCACAAAACATCCCCCGAAAGTGCAAGAATTATTAGTGCACCCTTTTTACTACCCCGTTTGTTAAAGGATTTTCCCCAAAGGGAGATTAACAATAATTCTATTGTTGACACTTTGAACATTTTAGCGGTTTGTTAAATCAATTAAATGGTTCATTTAATTTACCGCATTGCCATTTGAATTGCAACAGTAAAAATCAAAACAGAAGATTATTGATTAAATAAAACAAATTTATAACTTGATTCCACTTTTATTTTATGACTGGACCGGTTTCAGCCTATGACGGCCATCTTCAGACTGTCTGAAGATGGCCGTCATAGGCTGAAACCGGTCCAGTCATAAAATAAAAGTGGAATAAAGTTATAAATTTGTTTTATTAAATCATTAAAATGAAATTCCACCACAAATTAACAGTTTCAAAATTAAAAATAATAAGAGGATTATTGATTTGGCCGAAGCAAACAGTAATATTCCACAAACTTTTAACATTGTTGACATATTCCATCACAGTTTAGTAAAAGTTAAATTTTGCCAAAATAATGTGACAAATTCCGCCAAAAACCAGAAAAGCTATGAAGCATACAGAAGTATGTCGTGCAGCTAAAACGCATGGACAACACCTCCCGTATAACAGAAATAAATCATGTGTATCTGTATGGTGGCATGGAAATTTTCGTAATGTTAAATACTGTATTTTCGCACCAGGAAAACCACTTTTGGGTAAAGAATTTATTATTTTATGACCTTCTGACCGCTTTCCGACCCCGTGCAGATAAAATAGAATTAAGAGATATAATATCTACCTATTTCAATATAAGGTGGTCCCTTTACACCGAAGAGATAAGCCGATAGAAGGGTATTATGAACGTGTCCGTGTACCCGAAGTAAGATATTTTTTTTCTTCTAATGAAATTGACCATACATTTTCAACTACCGAAATGCTTCCTTAAAAAAACAGTCAATTTTATTGGCTTGTCTAGAGCGTAGGAGTCAAATGTTCTTTTTTAAATTGGCGATTTTTTTCAAGAATCAGTACAGATCACGTGTTGGATTTCAATTGATAATTTGATAGGTTCTTACCTTCGTGTTTTTCATCCAGTTCCTACCTGTCCTGCCATTTTACTATTTGATTTCCTTATTCAACAATACAGTGTTTGAAAACAATTGACAATAGAAATACAAGAGAGTTATGTGAAAAAACATGTTCGTTTTTTGGTGCCTCGCTTGGTCCTCAGTTTGTTGTTGTTCTTCTATGAAGTTTTTTAAATTAAGTGTGGTGTTTTGTTATGTTTCTTTGTGTGCAAGAACTTTCGCTTCAACTACATCGGTGAGTGAATGGTTTCCCATTTACAATAATTTTTCCACATCCATAATTAGACACTTCCATCAAGTAGTATAATTTATCGTTTTACAGTCCACCATTTTCCAAATTCATCTGAAGCTGAAAACACATTCAGTGTTTTATCGCAACATCATACTTCTATTGGCTATCTGTTCAGTGTTCCTATATCTATATATAAATTGAGCAAAAATGTATTATATTTTGTCTGTAATATCTATTTATTCAAGATACATACCCACTTTTACCAGTAGTCACCTAAGTTTCAAAACCCTTTTTCCGGAACCCTTTTTTCATATTTAGCAATTGAAAAAAATGTTGCAAAAATATGATGGAACCTTGTGTTGTTTTCTGATAGTCAAATGAATATTTTAAAGTTCGATAGATTGTGATGTAAGTGACGTTGTTTTATCGTATGTATTCGTATCTTGAAAAATTATATAATATATTAGTAAAAATTTTATGAGACATATTAATTAAATAAAAGTTATTTGCGCACGCCGGGTATGAACCCCCGTCCTCTGGATTCGTAGTCGAGGGTCATACCACTCGACCACGGAAGCTGTGAGGCCGTCTTTTTTTCAAATACAAAATTACAGTTTTTTTATAAACCCTTCAAAATATGAACTATCTATTAATCCCAATTTACATGTATTATTCTGCCATTGTTTTTCCGATATGTTTTTCTTTTGGTAATGAATGACGCACGAGAAAAGCGCTAAAAGAAATTTTCCCTGATGATTATAATGTAACGTATTTTCCTACACGAATTGACATTGAAACCCTGTTTCATTAGAACTCGGGATCAAAGGGTTGTGGTTTTGTTGTGTTTATGGCTGAGTGGTTGGTTGGCTGCGTGAGGTTTCACACCCCCCAGCCCAACGAACCCCGCATAAAATATTGCAGAATACATTAATAGAGGACATGGCATTACTCGTCCGTATTCAGTAAGAAGAAATTATGAACACAGAAAGGCGATTATCTACCTTATTCGGCGAACAGAAGGTATTTCAGTTTTCGGGTAATTTAAGACCGTGATTTAGTCAGGTAAATAAATACGGTTCAACAGATTAATCTTGTTATTATTATCTAAGCAGTACCCGTTAGGATAATAACCTGATATTTTGTGTCGAGTGTGGAAAACCGCTTGTTGAAGCAAAATAAGGAAACGAAAACTAAACAATAGTACTGCATGACACGATTCGCTTTGCATTCGGTTGCGTTGGTAATACAGATGGTTTAAACTCAGAGCAATAATATACAAGAGAGAGCGTTGCTGTAGTCAGTTTTTTGTGAGGTTTGCCGGACGCGGCTAGACCTGGGCGTTTCTAGGACTAGGGTTAGGGTATTTATATATCCATTCATAGCACATGTTGACATAATGTTTTTGTTTATTCGTATAACCACTTTTTCACAGTATTGTCATAAACAAAAATAAAGCATGTCACCTAATAAACCGTTGGGTTATGTTCATTTTTTTCGTGGATAAAAATGTGTGGGCAGAGTCAACGGAGACGCGGGACACGAAGAACATTTTAACAATACTTTAAAGCGGTGTGATAATTTGGGAGATTTTGTTGTCTCTTTCTTTCTCTTGGTGTACGACGTAAAAACCCAAAGTGATTAATTCCAAATTTGTATAGGTTGGGTAAAAAGAATTAGCTCTCTCTCTATATATTGTTACTCCAAGGGTTTACACTCTCGTTCCCAAGGGGGGTTCTAATACCACCCCAAACGAGAGCTTTGTGCCATATCTTAGGTAAAGATTACTGAAATATTATGAATATACTTCTCTCAAAGTATTACCAAAAACAAAATTTAAATTACCTAAGGTTGTGTCATGAAAACGCTTATACTGACAATATTTGAAACACTCATACTACCATCATAAAAAGCGGAAGATGTTGCTTGTGCAATGGTGGAGGACCGGATGGGAATCAGCTACTAACCGGTCGTAAGCAAGATCACATGGGGTAACTACGTCTTTGGATCGTACGTTTGATTTTTACTTTCAGATACGGATATGTTAAGAGGGGCATGTCGATACAACCACGTAAATATTTCATTTTTTATTGTGTTTTAAAAAAAAAAAAAAAACATAATAAATTGTTAAGAAATGAAAAAATAACTTTCTATAAAACCACGGATATTATTTTTATTTTCATCACCGACCGGTTTCGCTTAGCCTAAGAATCATCAGGGTACAAAATTAACCAAAAAAAATTCAAAGTGCTTTTTTATTGTGAATACCGCACAAGAGTCGCAACTGCTTCCAACCGTCTAGAACCCGTGAGACTATGGCGTCCCTATATGGGGTATGTTGTGAGGTCGAAGATAGTGAGGAGGGGAAGGAGGTGGAGAAGAAAAAGGTTGGGAAAGACCTGGCTATTCAGATCTGGTCACCAAACACTGCTAAAGCCATTTCAAACAACGTTTCGATTCAGAATTGTGGTCTTTTACCAGGGCGGTACTCAGAGAATCTAACGTGCCGCAAATATAGTATATATTATTTTATAATCGTACACTTTGTATTTTTTGTTTGGTTTAATTTTGTACCCTGATGATGCTTAGACTAAGCGAAACCGGTCGGTCATAAAAAATAAAATAATATCTGTGGTCTTTTACAAAGTTTAATCGATTGCAGCGCTCTCTTTTTTTCTACATTTATTTGTCAAACTGTACAGGGTGGCTCAACAAATTCTTTACATCCTACGCGAACTAAAATGTCTGTACACATTTCCCGAAAAACCTAGCGATAGTCGGTAATTCTATAAACTGAATTTATTCACTCGCACGAGGCGGAAGAAAAAACAAGGATCCACGGGAAAATATGCCAATTGGATTTAGAATATTCGGAGGACTCTCGAAATATTTTCCCAGATTCGAACCATTAAAGCGCCAATAATTGTCAAATAAATTGCGGCCAGTATCGAAATTACCACAAAAGTATAGGTAAAAATATATGTAGAGCGATCGTTAAACTAATTAATGTCCGGCGAATACATAAAAAATATCCCAATAATAATATTGGCGGAGTTTTTTTGTCGGCATTTTTTTCTTCGATTGGCCACGGAGCGGGAAAGTAATTTATTCGCTTTTTTGTGGAATTTTTAATGGAGTTGGTTAGTTTGTACTGCTAAATATTACTTCAACTTTATAACGTAATCGGTGGAGGTAGCCAAAAACAGTGTTTTGCTATAATGTTGTATTATACTTGCACAGTGTTTTATATTCGATGCAGGAAGGCATCAGATATTTTTTTCATGCGTAAAATACATAGTTTTACAGGAATTCTATAATAAATTGCACTTTTGATATTTTCTAAACTTAACAATTTTGTATTTTTTTTTTTTATATGAATACCGCACAAGAGTCTCAACTACTCTCAACCGTCTAGAGCCAGTGAGACTATGGCATCCCCAAATAGGGTATGTTGTGAGGCTGAAGGTACTGGGGAGGGGAAGGAGATTGGGAAGAGGAAGGTTGGGAAGTACCTGGCTATTCAGATCTGGTCACCAAACACGGCTAAAGCCATTTCAAGAAACGTTTCAATTCTGAATGGTGGTCTTTCACCAGGGCGATACTTGGAGTATCTACCACTCTGTATAATCTTTAGTGATATTTTTTAGCACATTTACATTCGCAACAGAAAAATCTATTCGGATATTTTTTTCAAAGCCAATTAAAAAAGCATGCAAGTGGCTCTTTGTGACGAAATTCCGTGACAGGACAGTTAACTTCTTAACTCCGGACCAAGAGGTTTCAAAACTGGTGAGTGAGTAAAAAAATATTTTTTATTTTACCATATTGTCACTGGAAAGGCAAAAGGACTTAAGCGACACTTTGGTCAAAAATGAGTTAAACATGCAGTTTTGATCAGTTATTTTCTCTGCATCGAATGCTCTGACTCTCGTTTGATTCTGAACACTTTGTGGTACTCTTCAGCCATCTAACATATATTTACCATTTGGAAGAAGGCTTGGCTCAAGCGATACAAGTTTGGGACTTTTTTAGCTTTTTGTCGCTTCAGGTAAATCGGTGAGAGCATTGAGTTACCTAAGTTTTTTTTTTCAAAATCCAACCAGGTACTGATGACTCATGAATTTGATCTTAAAACAAACAAAAAAACTTTAAGGTTCTCTGGTATAAACTTCCCAAAATGGCGCTTCAGCCCTTTTGCCTTTCCGGCGACGATATGAGCTTATTCAGGTATAAAAATAAAAACAAATAATAGATATAGTCCAATTATACCACGTTCCAGAATGGAAAATTCTTTCAGTATTGCACTGGTGAGTGATCACCCCAGGCATTTAATTCTCCCCTGAATAAAGTTTTTTTTTTCCTTAGCTGTCAATTTTTAACATATTTATGAATTCTGAATAGAGGAAAGCTCCATTTTATTAGACAATGCTACTATTCCTAGAAGAAATCCCAAATTAATATCCAAGAACTGCTTACCTTTGTTCATTCAAACTTAATTAACAAGAATTCATTATTACTACCGCAAAGTTTCAACGTTGCAACTTTGTATTTCCCTGAAGTTATTATAATTTAACACAATAAGCTCAACACTGCTAATGGTGTACTAATACATCCTTGAACATGTAGGTACATAATTCTAAGGGTGTAAACAAAGTTGATCTACCTTACCTTTCTTTGTTGAGGCGACATAGCATCATTTGAATTATTTCTGATGATGAGGATTTATAAAAACTGACTCTTACCATTCACATTTTTACTGTCAAACGATTTCCAAAATTTTCAAATCGATTTTTAGCAATAAATAATAAAAATAAATTTAGCCGTCAGAACCTGATTTTGTTTATATACGCGATGGATTAGTTATTACTCGAGATAATCCTCGGAAAACATTTGAGAATACATGGCCTGTTCAAAATAAAAGGTAAATTATGAATTTTCGCGGGCTGTGTACATTTGACTATCGTTTTTTTTTTTTTGTTGGTACACATATATTATGTTTATCATATCTTAGCATTATCAGCCATTTTGGATTAGTGGTTTGTTTTTGACAACTGGAAAGGTTAGTCACGTTTTTGTGTGTTCTTCGATTTTTTACTTTTGAAAAAAATGGATCAAAGAATAAAATCCATGATTTGTTTTTCCACAACTCCAGGACGCTCATCGTCATTTACATCTTCTCGGCCTTCTGTAAAGCGCTTGTACCACTTATAAACACTTTTTTTAGACAAAGTAGACTCGCCGAATGCCGCAGTCAACATTTTAAGTGCGTTGAAGCACTTTATTCCATTTTTAACGCAAAATTTAATTCATATTCTTTGATCCATTTTTTTCAAAAGTAAAAAATCTAAAATCACACAAAAACGTGACTAACCTTTCCAGTTGTCAAAAACAAACTACTAATCCAACTGGTTGATAATGCTAAAATATGATAAACATATGTATACCAACAAAACAAAAACAAAAAAAATCGATAATCGAATGTACACAGCCCGCGAAAATTCAACATTCATTTTTTCTTTTGAACAGGCCTCGTATAGTAATATGTTCCCTAGAATTAATTAAAATGTATACCTCAAACAGAACACCCTACGTACCCATATAAATGATATATATATAGTACCACTCAATTCTATGTCTCTTCTATAAGCAGTGCGACAGGCATTATTTTTTTCGTCTCGCCTTTCGAGTGGCGTCATTTACGATATATTTGGTTCTGAACAGTTGACCGGTAAGCACACCGACTATATGGCTAACGTCAGGATAAATTTGTTATTTATTTTGGAAAAATCTTACGTTTTAACATATTTACATTACTTACCCGTAATAAAAGTGTTATTTTATTTTACCGCAATTTAACACTTCCGTTCCAAACGAAAGTTCTTTTATAATTTTGTTTTTAGTTTGTTTTTATTTATCATTAACTAGAAACTAGACATTGTATATAAACTGAATTAATATTATACCTGCTGTTAGTATTAAGTCAAAATGATTATTTTTGTACAATTGATTAAATAAAAATATATTTTTTTTTTTAAACTCCAAACGAGAGTTTTGTGCGATATCTTTAATAAAGATTACTGAAATATTATAAACATATTTACTTAATATTTCCTAGAGTACTATTTCCTATTGAATACAACTGATTAGAGGTGTTACAGTATTTTTTTAGTTGAAATGGCCAAGTTGAAGAAATGTATGGTTGTTTTAAAATAGTTCGTAAACATTTCATTAGGTACTGAAGGTTTTTCTTTTTTTGAGTGTTTAGCTGGTTTGCAAATCTTCGCATGTATTGAAAACACTTTATTTTTTTGACATGATATAAAAAAATTTTACCTATCGCAAAAATAAAACAACTGAAATATGCAATGAAGAAAATTATCTGAATTTTGAACCGGGAGTAATTATTGAACGATTTCCTGATTCTTAATTTTATATTCTTTGGTTTACACAATATATATACAGTAGTGACGTCCCCGACTACACAGATAAGTTTGCATATTGTCTATACTACTTGTGCAATATGTACATAATGTTTGTGCAAGTGCCTAGTTAGATTGATTTCAGTCATTTTCACTACTGGTATATTTTACTATCTGTGCTGGCAGCCCCAATGTCAAACAAAGTCATAGAAAATGGTAGCATCATCTGTCAAATCGAAAAGGGATAAACACCTTTCTGTCATTTGTCGTCCCTAGTTTATTAAACTAAACAAATAAATAGTAAAAATGGATTGCGATACCAGAATTGAAAACCCATTTGAAGATAATGGAAAGCTCTGTAGATTATGTCTAGCAAACGAAGCCATGTACAACATTTTCAGTGAAGATTCACTGATCATTGTCAAATTACAACAGTGTTGTACATTAGAGGTAATATCGCTTTTAATAAAATAAACTGCTTTATAATTTTCCATTTATTTGTTTATGATGTGTAGGTAACGATATATCGTTATAATAACACTCGGCACCTATGAAACATTTCAATACTTTTGTTTGATTTTTGGGCTAAAGTTTTACTAGCATCACTAAAATAATTACCACTGTGACTAAAATTTCAAAATAAACTTTTTGAGTGACACCGCGTAAGTGGTTCCACTTCCCGGAGCCTGTGGTACTATGGCATTCCATTTCAAAATGAATGTCTGTTGTTTCAAGAAACATTGCTTAAAATAGCTTTAATTATTATTGGTGACCAAATCTAAACGTACACAAATTTTATCTGCCCAGACCCAGTGAAATTGGTGTATCCAATTTCTTAGGGATGGTTTGTGAATTGAGGGAGGGGAAGGAACAGGGAAAAAAAGAAAACTGAGATTTACTTGGCTATTAGGTCTGGTTCCTAAAAATAGCTAGTAGTAAAAATAAATTTCTAGTAACATTTCGATTTTGAGTGTTGGTCACTCATCACTCATACTAGGAGTATCTTCCTCTCTGACTGTTTTTAATAAGGACAGTTTAGTAGGTGGGCCGCAGTACCCAGTCCTATTTCTATGTTAGGAAGTATAACATGACTAGAACAAAGATTGTACTAATATCGTCCAGGTAAATATTTATCCTAATTCATTGATATATACTTTTCAGATATTCCAGCATGACGGCTTACCTGAATGCATTTGCCTCAACTGCGTTAACACAATAGACATCTCCTTAAACTTCCGGAAGCTTTGCGAAAACACAGACAAAATCCTCCGCAGCAATCTGCACCTCCTTAAAACCCAAATAAAAAACGAAATCGAAGTCAAAGATGAAGATTGCGACTTCTTCGATAACTACGAGAACTTCCCCGAAATCAATGAAAGCATCAAAGTGGAAGACACAAAGAGAAGACTATCTTCTCGTGGACATAAATTCAAATCCGGCAAAAAGCGAAAAAAGAAAACACTCAGCGAAATCAAATTGAAACGAATGAAAAAACAGCAAAAAAAAGAAATAAAAACAGAAATTTTTGAGAGTATCGAGCCAACGGTAATTTCGAGAAAAGGATTTTCAGAATCGGGTGGATTATGTCCATTTTGTGGCAAAGTTTTTTTAAAAATGGCTTCGTTCAACACTCATGTTAAAAAACACTCATTAACAGAATGTTTTTCTTGTGAGACTTGTTCAAAGTCATTCAAAGAACTCAAGCGGTTAAAGGATCATGAACGAACTCACCTAAACATCAGGGAATATTCGTGCGAAGTCTGTGGTAAATTGTTTGGCACTAAAAGCTGCGCTAAGAAACACATGGAGAGAGTGCATCTCAGATCACAAGTTGTTCATTGTAAAATATGCAATAAGAAGCTTGCACATATGAACAGTTTAAGAGTGAGTATGATTAAGGCCTTTATAATTTAATAAAACACTTAAACATTTTGTACTCACATTGCTTTAATTAACATCTTTCAAATTTAGTGCACACAAAATTGTAGTAATTATATTATGATAATAATAATAAAATTTTATTCCAGAAGGTATGCAGGAGTAGTGCAATGCAATACCTTCCATAATTGATAATAATAAATAGTCACAATAATAATAAAATACAAGTTGTGATACACACAATAATTATAATATATATATATTTTTTTAAACATAAATTCGCAAGAAGAAAAAAAAGTACTAAATGTCATTTTAATCGAGCGTGCTTCAAGATTATAATGTTCCATCACAAAGTTACTAATTTCCATATTCTTATTTCTTTTTGAGTTAAAACAAACTTTCCCGGGCTACGAATAACCTAACAATATATTGATTCCTCCTACTTCCCTCATCATAAGCGAAAAATGTTGCTTGTACAATGATGGAGGACTTAGCTAGGAAAGGATTGAACCCGCGAGACCTGAGTGGCAACCTAACCTATTTGTCCACTCGGCTACTAATCGGTCATTAATTTATTAAATAAGGACTCTAAAAACAAAGGAATTTATCTTTAAAATGAAATTTGTGACTTTGTTTGATTGACACTTGTAAAAATTATGTGTCAAACTGGTTAGAATTTATAAAATAGGAACTATCAACACTTTCTTAAAAGAAAGATGGGTTTTTGTCTTGGACAAGCAAACATTTCAACTTTTTTAAATTATTTGTGATCGGGTCTCAAAGAACACGCAACATTTGTACCCGGCGTGTCCTCGGAGACCCGCACATTCATCATTATCTTTTCAGTTGTTTTTATCCTTTAAAGCCTATTTTTCGTAAATTTAAATGAACCGTAATCACTCGTCAACAAAATAATCAATCCATAGATATATTTTGTTAAATTGGGTACAAGTTGAGTAATAAATATTTGAAGTTTGCTTACATCAGTACGACTGAAAAAAATCGATTTTCAAAGTGACATTACTGTTTGTGTTTACAGGAAAACCTCATGCAATTTTATTTTTATTTAGAAGGACATTTATTCAGCCACACGAAAATACTATAAAGCGACAAAAAAATCTTCACAATTTTTAATTAAACTTTTTTTAGAGACATGAGGGAGAAAAAATCGATTCTCCGAATACAATTAGCTATTCCAGAAAGACCACTTACCATTAACATACAATTTTTAAAAATACATAGGCACATCTGAAAAGATAGCATAATTGACAAAAGCATCATTTTGTAAAATACAAGTGAGTTACTACGAAATTACAAGTCGACAATCGCAGGGCACACAGATTGACTTTTATGCCTGGCATACGACAAGTTGTACCTTGCGGAAATACGGCATTCCAAAGGTTAAAAAATAAAAAAACCTTTTTCTTGACAATGCCGTCTTTGTTTCTATATGCCTTCTCGTAAGTAGTTCTAGCATCAATGGAAGCATTTATTTTATTTTTCCTTGACCGTATTAATTTGTGACATCTATGTATTACAACAATATTCACATAGAAGAAGATCATCTATATTTTAGATTTTTTCTACAAACACAATCTATGAATTATTTTATTTTTACTAATTGCGTTAACCTTTTCAGTGCCACATGAAAGTCCACACCGGCGAACGAACCTTTGAATGCGACGTTTGCTCTCGAAAGTTCGCCTTCAAATGCAGTCTTCTGGTTCACATGCGCTGCCACACTGGCGAAAAACCCTATGCTTGCAGATTCTGCGATTCCAAGTTCGCGGCCCTCAAAACCATCAAGGAACACGAACGATTGCACACGGGAATAACTCCGTACCTTTGCCCGGTGTGCTCCAAAGGGTTCACACAGAAATCTAACATGAAAAGTCATTTTAGAAATAATCACAAAGGGTTGGAGATGAAGTTTGGAATGCAAGAAGCCACCTCTTTAATTTAATATAGTAAATTAAATGGTGAAAGACCACCATTCAGAATCCAAACGTTGCTTGAAATAGGGTTAGCCGTGTAAAGTGACCCAATCTAAATAGCTAAGTACTTCACAAACTTCCTCTTCCCATCTCCTTCCCCTCTTCCCTCCCTTCAGCCTCACAGCATACCCCAATCGGAGATGCCACTGTCCCACTGGCTCCCGACAGTTGGAATTCTTATGCGGTATAATGAAAGTACTGTGTAAACAAATTGTGTTCAATACTTGCTCATCTGTCGTAGGTTTCGTATATTTGCAACACAAGTCAGTTGTAGTGTAGAAAAGAGTCAATTGGAATGTACTGATATTTTATCGATTATGGACATTAGCCTTTTACCCATTAATAGTGTTCTATAGCCTATATTATTTCAGGTAATTATTTCTTTATGCTCGTACATATTTTTATTAATATATGGTAGAATTTAACTGATTGAAATTTACAGAAAACTGAAAAAAATAAAAGCAGAAAAGCGTGCTACTATCAGTACTAACCACGATTAGACAAGTATTTAAATAATAAAATCATACGAGCATGCACCAACGATAGAAGTGGCGGCCGCGGCTATCTCAAAAGCCAGTTGTCAACATATATTTATTACAACTAACTGCGAGTAGGATCGGATGTCGCCTTGATGGCAAAACAATAAACCATGTTAGTTATGCTGATGACATGGCGATTTTAGCACCACCCGTAAATGCAGGAATCTTTTGAAGACCTTCGAAGCACAAACATATGTGCTAAAGGAGCATAATATTGCGAATTAAAATGCTAAAAAGTCTGTAATTCTGCCACTCGAGTCTGTTTTATCAGTAGAAGCGAAACAATGTTTTCCTATTGTTTACCAAAATGTATTTTCTCTCATACTTAACCTTGACTTCAGATTAGTGAGATTCTACCGTACTTTTCTTGAGAATATTACCTGCGAGACCCTGGACATGATTATTATGAAATGTTTTTTTTAATTATCTAAAATAAATTTGATAAGAGAAACTGTTTTATTTTTTTATATAAAAACTCTTGCAAGAACAACGTGCCCATATTATTTTTTGTAGAATAGTGGTGGGTAACAGAATACATAATTGAGATGGTGAAATTTTTTATTCCTGATTGAACTGCCTGTGGTTATTGGAAATGACTACCTATGCTGCAGCTGTTCCCATATAAAAATAAACAAGTTTCCTCGTTCTATTTCATGAATTCATATGAGAATTAACTGTAAAGTAGCTTTCCCCAAAGTTCATTATCATTTAACATAAAAGATAAATCGGCAGTGTTGGTGATGTACATATAGTTAATATCTGAAATGGGCTGTCACTACAGTTGATAGAATAACAGGTTTCTATTCCATCTACTTTTGGAACCAGTTACCGATAGCGGAGACACGGGATTTCATTTATGATAATTTTAATCATACGATACTGTATCGCATGATTAAAAAATAAACCCCAAAAAATATATTTTCAAATGAATTAAAAAATCCAACTAACAATTGTGTACTTCCATTGCTAGGAAGAAAGCATGGGCATTCTGATTGGTTGTTGACTTGAAATCGATTTCAACATACGACACAACATAGACAGACCACGCCCAACCACATATTATGCAATTCGCAAAAAAAAATTACAAGCATGTGTACAGCAAATAATTTTTTTCACATTTACAAAGTTTTTACAGTGAAACCCACTTAAGAAGTTTTCGGGATTAAAAGTTTTGTTTTTTCGGTCCCTTGAAGAAGACTGAAATGCGAAAATTGCCCAAATAACCCCATACACAAGTATTCCCAAATAAGAAGTTTTTTTCCGGTCTCTTGAAAAACCTTATAAGAGAGTTTCACTGTTCATTTTTCAAAGCTATTCGAAAAGCGATCAAAGTTTCTTTAAAATTCAATTCTCTATGGTTATATTTAAAATGGCTCTTCATGTTGCCATTCTGCGAGAATCCCTTCTGACAAGCCGGACATTTGAACGGCTTTTCCCCCGTGTGGAGTCTCTCGTGTTCTTTCAGCGTTTGGCTGAGGGAGAATTGGCTATCGCAGAAGCGGCAAGAGTATGGGCGTTCGCCTGTGTGGCTCCTCATGTGTTTGTTTAGCCAGCCTTTGCTGCAGAATACCTTGTTGCAATAAGTGCATTTGGCTTCCCCCTCTGCTGTGTGATTTTTTAGGTGTGACTGAAAGAAAAGACTTTATACATGAGAAACCTTGAAGTAACAATATATGGAGGGAGAGCTAATTATTTTTACCCAACCTACACAAACTTGCGATAAATCACTTTCTCCGGGTTTTTACATCGTACACCATGAGAGAGAAAGAGACAACAAATTTCCTAGACCGCTTCTATATACTGTAAGGATGATCTGAAGGTCCTGGTTCACGGCGGGACTCCGCCCACATTTTTTATTATGCCACTAAACTTGACACAACTAAACGGTTTTTTAGGTTATATGCTATATTTTTGTTGACAAAAATACTGTGAAAAAGTGGCTATACGAATAAACAAAAACATTACGTCGATATGTGATATGAATGGATGTATAAATACCGTTGTCTTAGTCTTAGCCACGCCCAGGTGCGCCGAGTCAGTTTAAAATCATCAAAAACAAGTCAAAAACTGACTTCACTGCCTTGGATAGATACTACTCTACCAACTATATGTGAGAAACGCTTTTTACTTTGGTATTATTTTTGAATAAAGAAATTTCGTGAAAACTGTCCTTATCAAAGAAATGTACACTACACGTTGTAGTTTACAATGCATTTGAATATCAGCTGTTTTGAATGACATGCCTATCCTATACAATAACAGTATTGAACTGTACATTGCAAAATGAAAAATATATACATTAAAAACAAGCTATAAACCCTAAGGTACACAATACTGACCTTTTTACTGAGCACAACTTAGTTTGTAAGCGTAATAATGAAATAATTTGTTTAAGAAAATTAAAACTGTTATTTGGTTTATAAAAATTACACTTTTTTGTTGTTTATAAAAATTACAAACAAAAAAAACACTAACCATTAAATAGTCTTTCCTGTAAAACACCCTACTGCATATGTCACATTTAAAAATAATTGATTTCAAGTGAGTAGCTTCCTTATGGCTCTGCAACCGCGATTTGGATTCATATTTCTTGTCACATTTATCACAAGCAAATCTTTTTCCTTCATTTTGATGATAGTTCAAATAATGACCTTCTAGAACTGTCTGTGTGTAAAAGGCTTTAGGACATTTATTGCATTTGAACTCTTTTTCTAAGTGATAATTGACAGTGTGGTTTCTATAGGCGGTATATTGACCAGGCCTGAATTCTTTTCCACAGTGATGGCAAAGATACCCACTAGGAATTTTAATTTTTTTAGCTGGTAAGGGTTTAACATCAAATTCCGTCCAAAAATCATCAATTTCGCTAGCATTTGTGTCTTTTGTATCTACGACTTTTTCATTTGTAACACTTTCAGTCGAGATAATATCATTTTTATTTTTATCAGTGACTTTTTCATTACAATTTGCATATTTCATTACCTTTTTAAAGTCTTTTTTTCTACCTTCTGTTGTATTTTTAACTTTTCTATTAGTTATTTTTTCATTTCTGATATCTTCAAACGATTCATTAGCAAAATCATAGTTTGTGTCACTATATTGATTATTATCATCGCTAGAATAATCTAAGCTAAATGATTTGAGATCTTGGATTAGTTTGCGAGAGATTACTTTAGGGTCTTGTCTGCAATAAGCAGTGTCTAAGTTTTTCCAGAGGAGTTTATCGTTCTCTTCACATTGCTTAATGAATGTAACAACTGACTCTAACTTCTGCATGCAGCAGAGGCAGCTATATTGAGGTAATCCATCCTCTTTCTCCATCTGAAAAGTAAAAACATTGTCTTATATTATTTGACTCTAACAGATCCCCAGCTTCTTGTGTCTAGGATGAACGAAGTATGTATGCAAAATGATTTAATGATGAATGTAAGTCCAAAGTCATAACTTTTGAAAGACAAACTACAAAAACAATGTACAATATAGTAGTGAATGATGAATTCTTGAAGTAAGTGGATAAGTTTGCCTTTGGAAAGTATTTTCATGCAAAATGGAAAGGCCGATAAGGACATTAAAAGAAAGGTAAATGTAAGAAACTTTATTAATGGTGAACTGAATGCAGTGGTCGCTAATAACAAATGTCAAAAGAAGCAAGGCTAGCAGTCCACAATGGAGTGCTGATAACAATCCTAATGCATGGTAGTAAGCATAGAACTGGTAGAGGAAGAACGAAAGTAAACTCAATGCCATAGAAATGAGATCCCTGAGGCATATTTGTAATGAAACCATGTATGACCACATTACAATTGTGGCCATCCGAAGAGTATACAAGGTTGATATGAATAAGCGTAGAGAATAAAACTAAGGAAGGCACGCTTAAAAAGTTTGGACGTGAAGAGTGGGTGGATGGAGAAGATTCACTAAAAGATTACAATGCAAACAGCGCTTAGAAGTATTTTTTTTTACTTATGCGCACGATTGATAGTGGTGATTTGATTCTAAATTCAGCCAAGCAACGCTATCACTGATATTAAATGTATAAAAACAAATAAGTAAAATTATTTTGTTTCTATAACTCAACTGCAATCATTTGCATTCAAATATCCTGTTGTCTTTATAATCTCGTTGCAGACCGTTATATTAAAAATAAATATACATTTTGCAACTAACACAGATTGACCAATTGAAAACAATTTTTTTTTAAACTTTGACAACCAAAAAAAAATATTTCAATAGTACTAAGAACTAACCTTTAATGTGCAATAGGTTAAAAATTTGTTCAGGGAAGTTCTTTGATCATCGAAAATATAAATTTCTCCCGCTGTTCCAAGACACAGCCGGCAAATATTCATAACAAATATT